>JBAMBR010001574.1:0-102522 GCA_037044475.1 Zaprionus obscuricornis
GTTTTTGATGTTGCTTCATTTTGGCTGTACGAATCGTTGCATGCAGCGATCCCGTTACAGCACTTTCTAAGCTCCCTATGCTCGACGTTTCTGACATGTTGAAATCTTTGTTACAAATAGAAAAAAAAAAACAAAAACAAAAAATAATAATTATAACCAGGAATATTAAGCTAGTTGTTTAGTTTAGTTTACTATCTGGCAGCGTATTATTATTATTTTTTTTTTTACATACTCTGACAACAAACTCTGTCGTAAAAATAAGGTTCGCTGCAAACTCGCACGCAACGTATTTCGCTCTCTCACTGCGCATCACGTCAGAGAGATTTCACGGCAATATGGAAATTAACAGATTTTTCAACGAACGTATTTTCATCTATATTTGTTTTTGTTTTTTTTTCGACTTTTATTTATTTATTTTATTTTTTTTTCATATGACAGTAAATTCCAAATGTGAAATTAAAAAAATTTTATATATTTTTTTACCCGGTTAACACAAATTCTAATTTGAATATGATTTAGCTTTTCGATTGTTGTGCTTGTTGAATAGTTAAACAAAAATGTTATATTTTGTTTTTATTATTTTTTTTTTTTTGATTTTCTCTTACCAATAATTTAGCTAAATATTTATATATATGTACGTTGTATTTATTTTGAAAGTTCACTAGCCATGCTTTTGATAACACTTTGTTTATTTCACAATTCTATGTATGTTTGTGACGTTAGTCACTTGCAATTTTTTTTTTTCTGGCTGATTTTGCTGATCATCAATAATCGATAACAGCACAGTATTAGATCTTACCGATGTATATAATTTGTATGAATAAATTCATCGCATAAACTGTTTGTTGCAATTATGTTTTCTTATCGATATATCGATAACATGTTTTTGATGCACTCATGCAAATAGTGTTGCAAAACCTTCGCGCCATTTTTCTCAATACTTTCCGCAATTGCATTTTCAGCGCAAGTTTGTAAATTTTTTCCACAGTTTTCCGATATGTTTTTAATTTAAAAAAAAACAATAATAGTGCATAATCGTGTGTTTGGTATAATGAACAGATGAACGGCACATTATTTGCAATGGTTTTATGAAAGAGAGAGAGAGAACTTGCCTGTTGTGTATATATGTACGTGTGTGCGTGTGCAAGTTTTAAGAAAACGCTTACAAGGTACACAACATTTATTTGTTTATTTATGTATGTAGCTTGCTTTAACAGTTGTTCTGTTGCAATTTTATAAGTTTGGCTTTGTATTTTTATCTGCTTGTTAAAACTGAATACATACATTACCAAACCTACAAAAAAAAAACGCACATTGACAGACGCACACACGCACACAGCGAAACAAACAAAAACACCTCACGCACACACACACACACACAACAGACACACAACACGCACACTAAACGCACACAGACCAAAAACTACTATGTATGAATGTAAAGGAAAAGCGCTAGAAAAATGACCGATGTAAATTGTTTTACAAGTGAGCAAGCAACAACAATCGCAACGACGGCAACAACAGCAGCAGCAATTGCAACAACACCTACAAAAAATGCAGAAAAGTCGATAGCACCACCCACATCGCCGTTCATATTGAGAGCACCGCCAAGCGCCAAATCCAAATTGATATTGCAAAATATGGAGGAAGTTCTCAATTCTGTGAAGCAAAAGCATCGTGAGAAGCACAAGAGAAAGCGTGAAGAGAAACGTCGTGCAGCAATGTTAGCTGAAGCAACAGCAACATCTGCAACTGCATTAGCATCCGGCGAAGCGGAAATTGAACAAGCAACAATAGCAAAGAAAACAACAACAAATGGCAGCAGCAGCAATAGCAACAACGGGCGCCACGTGCTGCGTGAAAAAACGGCGCGAGAAAATGGTAACGGCAATGGGAAACGTAAAACAAATACAAGTCCATTAAAATGCAGCACTCCGTTAGCAGAAACGGAACAAAAAGCATCAATTGTCAAGCACTTTGCCAAGACTGAGTCAACACTAACACCAACACCAACAACAATAACCACAACCACAACTACAACATCAACGCCAAAAACAACAAAAACTGTCACAAAAGCTGCCACAAATGTCTTTGAATTAATGATGAATGCCAGAAATCGTTCGCTGGGCACCAATGCCAATGGTAATCAATTATCACCGGAGCAAGAGGCAGCTGCACAAGTAGCTGGCAACACGCCACTTTCGAAACGTAAGCAAATGTTGCAAGAATGGAATGAACGTAAAGGTGGCACAAAACGTCGCATAGCCGATGAAGCACGTGGCGAATACATTGAACAGCAAATGGATCAACGTGCCAAGCGGTATGTATAAATAATTTCAATCAAATATATAAAAATTATTTTCATTCTATATTCGATTTCAGTTTAAAGAAAATGTTAACACAGCCACAGTCAGAGTCGCCGACAACAATGATTAGTAAAAAGAAGCAGCAGCAATTGCAGCAGGAAGAGTTAAATCAATCAGCACCAGTACGACGCACACGTGGCGCAGGCAGACGTACGCGTCAGCTAAGCGTTGATGTTGAAACAGCTGTGCCCGATAGTCCCAAAGTGAATGTAGAAACTGTTGAATTTCTATCGAAACTATCATCGCCAACTAAGAAACGTGACAGTTTGCTTGGTTATTTTCCTAAAGTGGATTCACCTAAACCCGATGATGCAATAACGTTAGAGACACCCAAACGTCGTTCACGTGCCGCGAAAATCGTAGTTGAAGAAACAACGCCTACAACGATAACAACAGCAACAACAACACCATCGGGTCGTCCGCGACGTTCGTGTGCAGCTAAAGCGCGTTATGATTATGATCTGGAGACAAGTCCAACCAAAGCAAAGTCCTCGCCAGTTGAAACAAAGGTAGCTGCATCAAAAGCGGAAACTGTTGAAGATTACGTTGAGATTATTGATCTGGACAATAGTAATCCGGCAACGACACCCAAGAAATTGGCGCCACTTTTCATGCGACAAATACCAAAACCATGTATAGATCCGACCATGCTGCGTGCACGTCGTGAATTTCTGCAGTCGGGTGTGCCGGAAAAAATAAAGCAAGAGCAACAACGTCAACGTAATAATGAGCAATACTATGAGGAGAATTATGAGCTTTTTCCACGCATTGCACATGTAGGCAACGTGCAACCACAAGTGGCAGCTTCAACTTACTTCCCCTATGCAATGCGACCAGAAACAGAAACAGACGCTGAGGAGGAAAAGAAAAATGTTTCGACGACAATACGAAGAATTGGTAGCATAACTTCTTGCAGTACTGTTGATTTTGTGACACATGCCACAAAGTCGAAAAGTCGTAACAGCTTTGCATGGACACCATTGTCAACGGTGGAGAATAAACGCGCCATGGTGAAAAATTGGAAAAATATCTTTGATCGATTTCCTACGTTCAAGTGTTACAATCAAATGCGTGAAAAGTATCGACATTTTAGTGCAATTGATGCAGCACAAGATACACAACCGATGGGTGAATCATTTGTTATGACACGACGTACACGTCGTTCAATGGAACAACAGCAATTGCATGAAGAAGATGCCAAACCACCAGCAACGGCACCGAATGGTGAACTGCTCTTTACAGAGAAGTATAAACCGTTGCTATTCGAACAAGTGCTTGTAAATTTGACGCCAGTGCAGGAATTACGTGATTTTCTAGCTAATTGGAATGGTGGTGGCGGTGCCGGTGCTGGTGGCGGCGGAGGAATACGAAATTCACAGACAATGGATGAATCAATGATGGATTATAGTAATGATTCCAGTTCAATGGGCATCAATTGCAATACTATGGTACTGCTGGGACCATGTTCCAGTGGCAAAACAAATGCTGTCTTTGCCTTGGCCAATGATATGAATTTTAATGTGCTAGAGGTCAATGCTGGCATGCGACGAACTGGCAAGAAGCTTATACAAGAGCTGCAGGAAGCAACACAATCGCATCAGATACGTAAAGATTCAAAAGCTGGTGCTGCGGCACCAACGCAACAATTGTTGCAAAAGATGCAAATGAATGGCTTGAAAGCAAAGCAACGACAGCAGCAGCAACAGCAGCAACAACAACAACAGCAGCAGCAACAACAAGGCAATGGGGGCACTGAAGCTGCTGATGATGCTGTACGTAAATCATTAATACTTATCGAAGATGCTGATATTCTATTTGAGAATATTGATGCTGGTTTTACGGATGCTATTCATACGCTTGCAGCAAGCTCAAAGCGACCTGTCATCATTGTTGCCACAGATCCAAATTGTGCGCATTTGCAACGTTTAATGCAACAAAATACAATACACTTTCAATCACCAAATGCATTGAATATCTCTAGATTTTTAGCTGTATTGGCGCTCATTGAGAATTGTCCCATAGAATTGGATGAATTAATTTCATTGTATTTATATAATCAACAAAATCTACGCAAAACTTTGATGGAATTGCAATTTTATATACAAAGTGGCGGTGATGCACCCAGTGCAAGACTTGGCTTGCAAACACCAAGATCCCCAAGCAGATCACCAAGTAAATCAGCACGTTTGTCTACATTGGATGGCGTACAAATACATCAGCGTCTCTTTGAATATTATACGTGTCCACAGAATGTGCAACATTGTATACCATATCCTGTCAATTTTCGTTTATTGCGTCTCAATCTTAATGAATTGTTACGTAAATCAACATTGCTGCAGGCACAACAGGATTGTAATGCAACAGCATCACAGCGTGGCAGTGGAAGTAAACAACGTAAGTCTCGTTCACCAAAGAAGGCGTGGCTGAGCACGGCTACACATAAAAAGAGCGAAACAAATGCAACATTTGAGACATTAGCAACATTTTATGAGCAAATCTCAACGGCTGCATTGCTAGATACACGACTGGAGCATGAGCAAAGAGATCGACTGCAAACGCATTTGGCTGAGGAATTATCACATACGTTGGTCGAAGGTGCTGTTACCACTTGTCTGGCAGCTAAAGAATATGCCTACAATCTCTTTGACAAGTCTGAGCAAAGGTAAGACAAAAGCAGCAGAAGAATGGCAGACAAACTAAATGTATTTCCTTCTTTATTTGCAGGCATAATCTCGTCGAGCAATTGGGCAACTATTGTTTGCGCACTAGCTCGGCTCGTGCGCTGGACTATGAGCCAACGCTGCGTGCAATTTGTCGCAGTGAAAAGCAACGTGCGTGTCTTGAACGACGTTCAAGTCGTTTCTATCATTATTTACGAAATTGTTCGGCAAACAATGTTACAAATTTCTCCAATGATTTATACGATGCGGCATGCAACGTATTACAGGAGACAAATGAATCGAATCCCAATTCAAATCCGCCTTAAATTAGTCGAATCAAAAATAGTGCAAATGAAATGATGTTTGATGATTGATGATAATGTTGATGAAGAGAAACTGCCGACGAATATTTTAGAGGAACCTTATTTTGGAAATAGATTTTTTTTATTCACATTGCGATACGCAAAAGTTGATCTTATTACTATATTTTGTATTAGTTAATGCATTATTAATGATGATTGTTAGATAACTATTATATAACTAATTACTAAACGACCTGAAAAAAACAAGCAAACATTTACTATGTTATAATTATAATACTATTAATAATAATAATAATAATAAATAAAGAAACACATTGTAATGATTTCAGTTGTCACAAAAAACAATCGCAAAGTGTTTCTTTTTCATCATCATCATCCTAGTCAACAACAGCAGAATGAGCTTGATTTCTTTTCCGCTGGAGTTACTGGATTTGCTGCTGGTGTATTGACACTTGATTTTATTGCTGATTTTGGTTGTGCATCAATTGCAACTTCACCAATTTTAAATTTTTTTAAATCTGTTTCGGCATCCGATGAATGTCCGGCACCTTTAAATGCTTTTGTTGCATCTTTGCCGGCAACTTCAAGTATTAAATCGCCACCGCCAGGATGATCCTTAATAAAATCAGTGACATCATAGACATTTCCTTTGATGATTATCCAAACTGGGGCACCATTTTTACCGTTACGTTCGGCAACTTCAGATTGTTTATAGATCTGCGACATTATATTTGTACGAGACTGAGACTGTAACTGTGAAGACTGTTGTAGACTCGTAGCGGATGTGACAAATACTATCGATGACTGTTGACTGTCGGGATGCGATAAGATTCTCTTGACTGCTTTGACTTCTTGCTTTGCACGATTGATTACGCTGTCGATTTTAATTGTTTAATTGCTTTTATATGTTGCATGATACAGCCAAAAAAAAAAAACGAACAACAACAGCAACTGGGAATAAAAAAAAAACTCGAACTATTGGCTAGAACTATATAATATTTCCTCTTATATAAATTTGTATGCTCTTCAATGAAATGTCGATTGAGTACTAGTCATGCAACTGCTTTCAGTCTAGTGTTTAAATTAATTTATGAACTCGTTATACGCGATTACGCATCTATCTCTCTCTTTAAACTAAACGTTTGGTAATCGCGATAGTAGAGGACACTATGCAGGTTTTTGTTTCGGCTTTTAGCTTCAAGCGATAAGAAATACGTGAGAATTTCATGTCGACCATGTTAATACTTGAGTTGAATTTTGCTTCTTTCTTTTTTCTTTTTTTTTTAGTTTTACATATCTAAATTAATTGATAACAATCAAAAAATAAATAGAAATTGCAAATATTATGAAATTGCTTTAAGAGTATTACAAAGAAAATCCCACTAAATATTTTTTTTTTTGTTTATGATTTATCATCAAAAGTTAGGAGTATAAAAAAAATAATTAAATTTTTTATTTTCATTTAATTGTTTTCGTTTTTTTTTTGTTTTTTAACTGGTTTTGCCCCACTGTACTTCGATTACTAAAGTTTTTTTTTTTTTAGATACGACATGAGGATTATTAATATTAATATTTTCGGTTTTTTTTTTTTTTTTTGATTTCAATGTTTTTTTTATATATTCATGAGACAACAACAATAATGAGTAATAATTTTTTTTTATATAGTTATGTATTTCGTTTTTTTTTTTTGTGTTTTTTTCTTCACTTTTCTTTTCTGCATATACTATGTATGTATTTTCATCTTTGTTTTATTTTCGTTTCTTTTTTTTTTTGCCTTTTTCTTTTGTTGTTTTTTTTGTTTTTTTTTTTAAATTTCGCTAGTTTTGATAGTTCAACTTTTACGGCTTTTCGGCTACGGTTATTTATTTTTTTTTTTCTTTTTTTGTTTGTTTTTTTTTATTAATCACATGGCTTGACAAAGATTCAAATTTGAACTGATTTTTTTTTTATTTTATTTTTTTTTTTTTAATTGGAAAACTCAACTGTAAAAACGCATTTAATGTGTGTAAGTAATTATTATTATTATTATTTTTTATTATTTTGTTTTGAAATATTCCCTGAACCAAAACTTGTAGAATTTAAATATAATTATTTAATTTATTTTTTTTAAATATTAAGATATTAGATATATATATATATATATTCGTGTATTTACATTATAAAATTATCAGTCAATCTTCAATCAATTTTATATACTACTAAAATGGCTCGTAGGATTTTTACTTAGTTAGTATCATTATTATAATTAACTAGTTACTTGCACTGTCTTAACTGTCTGTTTGTCTGTCTCTCTGCCTGTCTGTCTGCCTGCCTGCCTGTGTTTTGCTTTAATGGATCGTAAGTACTTGAAACCATTCAATATTTATATACCATATAACGAGTTTTAAACCAAAAATTCTCGTTCGCATTTTTATCGTTGGAAGTTTTGACATAAAAACTATGCTATATATATATATATATATCAGTAAATATTATATATATATATATTGCAGATATATATAGAGATAATGCCACTAGTTGAGTGCTTTGATTGGAATTGTTGGTATTGCGTCTAGATAGATTAATCGGTTAGTTATATAGTATATATATATATATATATATATGTGTAGATACTAAATGTGATTATGATTATATATAACTAGCTACAAGTATATAATATATATATATATAAGAGTACTGTCTATATACATATAGATTATATAGATCTATACATACCCACAGCTATTGTTCGTCTAGGACCAAAGGCAAATATACACATACACATACACGCACACAAACACAAACACATATAGATATTATATATGTTATATATATAGAGGGATTATTTATCGAACGTTCGCTTATGGCTCCAAGCTCCAAGCTTCACTTTTCTCAGTACATATTTTGCCATATAATAGTTAGATCTAGCAAATATTAATGACCAAAAAAAAAAGTTGTGTGTTTCCTGCATCTGCGTAATTTTTTTGTAAGAAATGAAATTAAAATTTTGTTATATATATATATTTTTTTTTTTTTTGTTATTAAATAATAATTTAGTTTTGGTTGTTTTTTTGCTTTTTTAAACGGTCTTTTATATTTTCTTGCAATCACTTTGCAATATTTTTCATTTTTCATTTATATATATAAATATATATATATATATTTTTTTTTTTGAGATTTGTGCTTAGAATTTACATTGCTGTGTACAATAATCTTATGTACATACATAAATATGTTTATTATTATTATTATTATCATAGATTTATAAATTTATATTTATTTATATATATATATTATATATGTGTGTGTGTATTTACTATATATCGTATATATAGTTCGTTATAACTTAAATAATTAAATATTATTTCTTATATATTTCATTATTATTTTTTCTGTTTTTCTTTTCATCATATTTACATAGCATAGCGTTTAATTTTGTTTTTTTTTTTTTGTTTTTATTATCAAATTGATTTTCGCTATTTGGCTAAACTAAATAATAAAATTTATTTTTTTTTTTATTTTTTATTTATGTTTTTTCCATTTCTTTTCTTCCTTTTTTTTTACATAACTGCACGCGCAGCACCCGCAACATATCGCTCTGCCACTGTCTAAACTAAACTATATGTTTGGCCAAAGGGGCGGGGCTGGGGGCGGTTTAGGTATCATAAAATAATTTTCAATGAATTAATTTAATTTTAATTTAAAAAAAAAAAAGAAGAAATATATAATTATATATATATTGTAAAATGCTTGAACACATAATACGGCAAAGGGTTTGGGGATTGGGCTGAGGTAGCTGGGGTGGGGTCGGATAGGGATTAGGGATTATTGTTTTTTGGCTAAATCAAATGCTAAATTTCAATATAATAATTTTGCGCTAATCATTTTTTTTTCACATTGTTTTTTTTTTTATCAGAATTTTCTTAAGAAATTATTTACATAAAAATTTGAATAAAATTTTTTTCAATTTGTTTTTCATTGCAAAAAAAAAAAAAATAAAATAATAAAATTTATATTTTTAATTGAACTAAAAGAATATTTCCTTTCTTTCTTTTTTTTTTTGCAGTGTTCCAGCACACAATTTATAAATTTATATATACATGCAATTATATATATATATATTCTTGATATAATCAATTTTAGTTTTAGATTTCTTTTTTTTGTGGTGGGGATAGAATATTGTTTAAAGTGTGATTAAAACTATAGTTATAGTTATATATATATATATATCGGTATATAGATATATATATATGTATTTCAACTATATAAAATACATAATCATATTCTCTGTCTGTCTCTATATAATTTAATTTAATATTTATATGTATATATAATATTTTAATATTATTATTATTATTTATATTAATATTAATATTTAGCATGAGACAATGGAAATGATCTTCTTCTTCTTTTACTGCTTTTGCTTCTGCATTTGCAACTGCTTCTTCATCTTCTTCTTCGTGGCTTAGTACAAAACTAAATTGTGTCTCTAATTTTCTGTGCGTGAGTGTATGTGTACTGTGTGTTGTGTGTGTGTATGTGTATATTGTGTCTTTGAGTAGCAGCAAACTTCTATAATTCTCTCGCTATCTCTCTCCCGCCCCTGCGACTTCTCTCTTCACATGCATTCAAAAAAAAATATTTTTTTTTTTTACATATTAAATTCTGACTAATAAACAGTCTTTTCGTGCCATCGTGCAATCTTTGCCAGAGTTGTTGGAATTATTGCGTCTCATCAAGTTCCACATTACCTAGCAGCAACTGTGTGCCACTACTACCAGCTGCTCCTGCACTGCCACCTGCTCCTCCTGTTGTGCATGCTGTGCTCTTAACTGTTGCTGCATTTGAAATTGGCAACGCATTGGCCAATGGTGCTGCAGCCAGCGATGAGGCTGATGATGAGGCTGAAACACAAGCAGGCATACCCGCCGACGAGGCCAATGAGGAAGCTGACGATGACATTGATGCAGATGAGGCTAGTGATGAACCAATTGTTGCCGTTGATGATGCTGCTGATGGCAGTCCAGCTACTGCAACACCGCCACCACCACCTGCTGCTACTAGTGTTGCCGTTGTAGCTGTTGCCAATGATGTTGGCGATTTGGGTGAACTGATGCGTGAGAAGAATTTTGTTATGGCATTCGGTTTGGATTTTGTTGTTGTTGCTGTTGTTGTTGACGCAGCAGCCGCTGCTGCTGCTGCTGCCGTTGCTGTGGCTGCTTGGCTATGCGTTATAGCCAAAGCATATGTTGAGGAGGAGGCAACACCAGCAGCTAATAAAGCGCAATTACTGCTGCCAATGTTGTGATGGCTGTTGCTGCCGCTGCTGCTGCTGTTGTTGCTGCTATTATTTATCGCTGACTGCAGACGATAATGATTGCTATTGGCGCTGGTGGCAATCTGTTCGGGAACATCACGTACAGTTTTATTGGGCGGCGGCTTGGTATACGAGCGTGTGATTTCCGATTGCTAAATTAAGCAGCGAGAAAGAGAGAAAATGAACATTAGTTTCTTCAGAGGATTAGCATAAATATTTAGCAAGACTTACCTGATAACTGCTACGTATTTGCAAATGTCGATCCTGTCCGTACTCGCTGTCCGGCAGTGGTACATGATGTGGACAACGTGGCGTTTGCTGCTGTTGCAACTGATATTGATAATGTTGATGATGATCATTGCTATGACTATTCAATGATGTGCATGATGATAATGATGATGATGTTGATTGACTGCAGGATGAATTGCTTGCATCTTGTTTATAGCAACCACTGCCAGTGTTGCTATATTTCAATGTTGTTGTTGTTGCCTCAATGTTGCCGACACGTGCCACATTGTTAATACTATGCGTGATGTTGTTATAATTGTTATTGTTGCTGCTGCTACTTGTTGTTGTGGGATGTGGAGTTGTCATGCGTTGTTGTTGATGATATAGATAATGTTGCTGTTGTTGTTGATGGTGGGAATGTTGTTGCTTATTGTTGTGATGCAGTTGTTGTTGTTGCTGCTGCTGCAGTTGCTGTTGTTGTTGTTGCTGCTGCTGCTGCTGATTGTTGCTGCTACGAATCACAGTTTCGCCACGTACTGCCAGACGCTCACGTGTTTGTAGCGCCTCAACGCGCATTCTACATCTATATTGATCCCTGAGAGAGAGAAAGAGACAGCAAGTGTTAGAGAGAGTGTAATGATAATTTGCTGCTGTTGCATTAGTTACCTATCATCGGGTGGTGTGCTTAACGATGTGCGGGTTGGAACGCCAAGCCGCTCCATTCCCGCGCAGCCGGCCGTCTGTACCGATAGCATCTGCAAGCAAATGAAAATAAAATCCAAGATTAACATAAGAAAAAAAACTAAAATAGATTTTTAAAATAAAAACCTTAAATTAATATAAATCAATTGCTCGCAACTTATCCTGGCAATCATTAACTTCATCAACAGTTTGATAACGTGGCAACATTAACCAACTCTTCAACACACAAGGCTGACGGCAGTTGCTGTTTTTATCAATATTCTCATAAAATTCTATTTCAAATTTCATTTGATTTAAATCTAAAGATTTATTATTATTGCCAGCAGCAGCACTAGCAAATCTTAAATGTCCCGTATAGCTATAACGGCAACGCATCATAAATGGTTCCTCGAGAAACAGTACCGTTTGCTGCCACATTGATTTCAATTGTGTTTGCAGCCAAGGATTACAGCTAAGCTTGAGCGGCACATGTGCACGACTGAAGGCGACATCAAAATAAAATACAAAACATTCACAATATGCTTCCTTTTGCACTTGCAACGTTATGTTACGATCAATTTGTAAATCTTGCATGCTTCCTGTACGTAGATCAAGACTTAGCACACGATGTGCCAATGTTAATAAATTTTCACCATGAATCTTGGCAAAACGTGGCTCAGCCAAGGCATAACGACGCATGGCAGACATTTTAAAGCCATAGACACCAAGCCACCAATCACAGCGATCATTTTTTAACTTTTGCTCTGAACTGGCAAGCAGATAAAGTGCCGCCAGATCGGGCATAATGAAGCCATCGGTTTTAAGCCAACGATCACGTGCTTGCAATAGTTGCACTAATTCCGATTCAAACAGTAAACAGTAACCCATCCAATTACAAATGATGCCATCAATGGGTGGCAATTCAATTTCAGAGACATAACCATGCATCACAGTAATAATCTTCTCATAATGATTCTCTTTGACAATGAGGCGTGCATAGTCAGTGACATTGGAATAATCGACGGCATAGACATGTGCAGCACCAACACGTGCTGCCATTAATGCCAAGGTGCCAATGCCACAGCTTAGTACGAGAATTGTGCGTCCTATAAATAGATGACGATTATCCTCGATTAATCTTTCAAAGAATTGCATATGTTGTTGATCCTTATGCTGACTACGCATATTCTCTAAATGTGCACGAAAATCTGTACGAAACTCGGCGGATGTCATTTTGTCCACCGTTTGCAGTTCTTCTGGTACTTCAGACCTTGGCGTCGACAGACGTGTAGAAATTCTAACGGTTTTATGCCGATGTCCACATTGTGCGCCGCGTTGACTATCTAAATTTATCGCTTGTACTGTGTTTCCATTGGCATTGTTTCTGTTGCTTAAAATTTGTTTATATTTAATTCCATTTGGTTTTTTCTTTTCCGCAATTTCATTTTTCTTTTGCGTCTCTGTTTCGGCCAGCCGCAAGTTTTGTGCGTCGAGTTTTTTGTTAGCTCTTTTCTGTGCGATTAAATCATCTTCTGTGCAGATATTTGCTATATTATAGTTGAAGTTGGGTTTATACTGTTTACCAGGCATTTTTTTTGTTTAAAATTTTTAATTTAAATAAAAATGTAAGCAACAATTTAAAAACTTAAAGCAAAAAACGCAATAAGTGTAATTGAACGAGTTGGCAGCCCTGTATTATTGGCGCCAAGTATGCAAATCCTAAACGATCGCAACGATCTGGCAACGCCAGGATTTGCTTATTAGTTTACCAATTTGCGTTGAACATTTGAAAGTTTATTAAACACAAAAAAAGTGAAAAACGTTTATTTTTTCTTTTTTTTTTTGCTGTGACCTACATAAAGTTTAGCGGTAGTTTTAAAGTATCGTGAGATAAACCCACATTTTCAATCTGTTTCATCCATAAATAATTTCCGACTGCACATTGTACGTGTCGTATCGTTTGTTCAATGCTGATGACACGATTCTGCATGTCCCCCACATTAAACACACACACATACACATATGTACATACATTTGAATGTGTACATGTGTATGTATGTATGTTTGTATAATTTGCCAGCCTTACCGCTGCTCCCAACCCGTGCACACCTGGCGATTGATGTGTTCAAGTGAGCGTGACAAATGACAAATCTAGCAAATAATTCGTTTTTCTTTCTCAGACTTTGGGTAATTTCCGAATACCGCCCCCCACCTCCCACATTTAAATTATATGAAATATTTTTGCAAATTGTCGTTAAGAACTACATACACACCTGTATGTATGTGTGCGTGTGTGTGTGTATGTTGCTAACATTTTATCTTACATTATGTTAAACATAATTGATATTCGCCTCGAACCACGGCGAAAAAAATCAGACGGTAAATTTGCAATGTAAAATTGTCGGCGGCGCTGCTGCTGTTTAAATTGTATTTTACATAAAATATGAAATAATACGCTTGGCCGTATATAAACATATAAAATATAAAGCTAATTATTTTATTCGCCTCCGCTTTGCGCGTCTGCTGCGTGTGCAGCATACATATAACACATAACGGTAATAATAAAATCTCCTGACAGTCAAGGCGTCGCCTCTGTCTCTGAGTTTGAGAGTGCCAACACAAAATGAGAGCGAAATACGGTGAGTGAAATGAAATTTAGAGGGGAGAATAAAGAGGCGAAAAGAAACGCACACATTTAATAATCAAATTGAATTATTCTTTGGCTAACGGCGGCAAATAAAATTCGATTAAAACACAACGTTGCCTCCGTCGCTGCTGCTGCTGTTTGCTGCGAAAAGTCTGCGGCAAAAACGCCTTGGGTTATTAGCGGCAATTGTGTTTCTCATTGCGTTGGCTGTTGTTGCTTGCTGCTTGCTGCTGCTGCTGCTGCTGGTGCTGCCTTCTGCCAGCGCCAGCAGTTACGACGCCTACGCATTGCTTCCGTCTCTGTTCTAAATGCCAAGTCACGCATGTATAAGTATGTGTGCTTTAGATATGTAGATACACATAGAGAGTGAGTGAGAGAGAGAGAGGGAGTAAGCAGAGAGCACGTGTATATGTATATGTATGTATGTGTGTGCGTGTGTGTGTGTGTCAAGCTAATAGTCTGCAAAAGACGCTGAAGACGCTGAGCAGTAAAAACAACGTAAAATCACATTAAAGCATATTTTATATGCATATCTCTCTCTATGTCAATGTATGTGTGTGTCTGTGCGTGTGTGTGTGTGTTATTTCCCATGTCAACAATATGACATCTACAGGCACACACACACATACACACACAAATACATTAACTTTTATATGTAGGCTTGTAATGAATAATGAACTATGTTTGAGTTGTCAGCGCAGCCAGCAACAATTTGTCAAAAGTCGCCGTCGTCATCTTCACTGCCTTTGCTTCTTCTTCTACTTCTTCTACTTCTCTCTCTCTATCTTCATTTTCAGATCCATTCATCTCCATTTTTTTTTTTTTGTGTTGTCTTCGTCTCCATCTTCGTTTCTATTTTGCGGCTTTGGCCGGCGGCATTTACTTTGATGCAGCAGCAACAACAGCAGCCGCAGCCGCATCAGTCAACGATGTGATGCGGTGATGTTGTGCGGGCGTCGCATTACTTTACTTTACGTTTCATTCCATTTCATTTCATTTACGTTTCGATGAATATGTTTTTTGCTAAGCTATGGGCTAAGCATGCTCAAGGTTTTGCCATTGCCCATTGACGTTGTTTCTGCTGCTGCTGCTGCTGTTGTTGTTGTTGTTGTTATTGCCATTTTTGTTTGGCGTCAGAGTAAAAGCCAAGTTAATGGCTTAACCAACAAATGAAAACAATTTTAGCAGCAGGTGCAGCTGACAGGCTTCACATATTGAAGAGCATTTAAGCCAAATTCAATTTACTGTCATTATAATAAAGACATAATAAAAAATTGCCTGCTTGAATTTTGTTTTTTTTTTTTTTTGGTCAGCTAACAACAAAATTGCCAAACATTGCCAAAAACAACAAAAATCGAAAAATCGTTTATGCGATGAAAATGCATGAATTGCAATTATGTTACGTTATATACGAAATACGAATTGCTGTTGATTTGCTGTGAACGTGATGAAGTTCAATTGTCGATTTTTACTATATTTATGATATCATGAATTTCGCAAAGGCATGAACGCAATAATACAAAAGAAAAATATTTATATATATATATATATATATATTGTGTGAGAGAGAAGGTAAGAGAGGAGAGAGAGAGAAAGAGTGACTCCTCAAGTCTTGTACTCAGACGACGTGCTATGCATCCGGCAGATATATATATATGTATATGTACATACAATTTTGTACAATGGGCAGACGTGGCACGTCCTACGTTGTCTCGACATTGCATAACATCATATAAAATACAAATACAACAATAATAATAACAACAACTACAACAACAACAAGAAGAAGAAATGTCAGGAACGTGTAACAGAGCAAAAGGCATATAAAATATAAGAGGAGGCAGAGCAAACGGATGGACAAACGTACGTACGGACGACAGAGACACACACACACAGAGAGAGAGAGAGAGAGAGATAGAGAGAAATTCCCTACAGTTTGTTATATAAGCACATTCACAACAAGGATGTCTGCTGCGCCTCCATCAAGTCTGCTCCCTTTCGGCCCCTTGCCACCTCCTGTCGCTCCTTTTTTTTTCTCCCTTTTTTTTTTTGCACAATTTTTGTTGAGCTGTTGCTTCAAGGACTTTTATGTCCATGGCAAAGCAAACGCAACGTAACGATATTCACCCACTCACTGCTCGACATGACTGTCGGTCTGCCTGCCCGTCTGTCTGTCTCTTTGTCTGTCTCATTGTCTGTCTCTCTGTCTGTCCCTCTTTGGGCACCCCAAAACGCAATGCATAAAGCAAAGCACTAAGCGGAAGAGACACTGAAAGAGAGAGAGAGAGAGAGCGAGAGAGAGAGAGAAAGAGAGAGGAGAGTGCTGTGAGTGAGGTGCAGGCAAAAGCTGGAGCAAAAGTTTTTGACACGTGTCGCTCGTCGTCGTTGCCTTCGTTCGCATTGTCTCTCTCTTTCTCTTTCTCTCGCTCTCTCTTTCTCTCAATCTGCCTGTCGTTGCTTCTAACATTTTGCGTTTTTCTTTCCGTTTTTCCGCTTTAACATTTTCACATTTCACATTTCCATTTGCCATTTCCTTTTTTTTTTTTGCATGTTGCATAGACACACACACACACACACTCATACTCACACACACACACTCACGCATACTTATAGTATAAATGCCATCCACTTTTTGGGGCTACTTACGGGTACAGAATGTTCCGGCTCGGTTGACAAAAGTGTTGCTGCTGTTGCTGCTGCTTCTGCTGTTGTTGCTGCGAATGTTGTTGTTACTGTTGCGACTGTTGTTGCTGTCGCTTGATTCGCTAGTGTTACAGTTGTTACTGCTGCTGTTGTCGCTGTCGCTGCTACTGCGGCTGCTGCTGCTGCTGCTGTTGTTGTTGATGTTGTCAGCGTTAGTGGCAGTGCCAGAGCAAAGGCTGTTTCGTTGCCACTGTTGCTGCTGCTGCTGCTGTTGCTGCTGCCACTATTGCAACTGCTTGCAACTGCAGTTGCTGTTAGCTGCGCTGCTGTTGTATTGTTATTGCTGCGCCGTCGCTGCGACGAGCGATTTTGTTTGTGACGTATGCTGCGCGTTGTTGTTGTTTGTGTTGCTGCGACGGCTGCCGCTGCCGCTGTCGCTGCTGTTGTTGTTGTTGTTGTTGCTGTTGCCGATGCTGCTTCAGTTACAGTATAGCGTCGCAATATTATCACAGTGATCAGCACGCTGCCACAGACCAAACACACGGCAACCCCAATGGCGATCAATAAAATTTGACCTATAAAAAATACCAAAAAAAAAATACCAAAAATTAATATGATTTTATTACAAGTAAAAGCTGCTTAAAAAAAATAACATTACTTTATGCAAAATGTGAAAGAAAAGAATCTTGCACAATGACAGCCAAAAATAACAACAATAAAATTCACACGCCCACAGGCCAATTGCAGTGAGAGAGAGACAAAGAGAGAGGAAGAGATTGTGTAGAAAAGAAAAAGAAAAATATAAACAAACCGTTACGAAATGTTTGCAAGCCAAAAACTTCTGAAAAATATACATAGCATCTAAGAAGAAGAAGCAGTAGCAGTAGCAGAAACCGAAACATAGAAATGGCTAAAAATACTTGTGGCCAAAGAAAAGGTACCACAAAAATTAAAACAATGAAAGAAGTAGACAAGAAACATTGCAGGTGGTGGCAGGAGGCGATGGGAAGACAGTGATGAAGGTGAAGGTGAAGGCAGAGAGGAGAGTGAAGGCAGAGTTAGAAGCAAAGGCAGAGAAGTTGACGTTGGCAGAGAAGGAGACGCTGGCAGAGAAGGAGAAGAATGCAGAGACGTAGGCCAGAGCAGAGAAGCTAGCAGAGCTAGAGCCAGTGGCCAATGGCAGAGATGCAGGCAGAGCCTATGGCCAAAAGGCAGTGACGCAGGCAAAGCTAAAGCCAGTGGTAGAGGCAGAGAGAGTGGCTAAAGCAGAGACGCTCGAGCCAATGGCACTGACAACTCCAGAGACAGAGACACTGGCAGATGCAATATGTTCCGTTATATCAACTATAATGAACAATTTGTTCCTCATGTCTCACAGTCAGTCTATCAGTTCAGCTGTCTGTCTGTTATACTACAACATGTATGTCTACACGCTACGTTACGATACATTGCGTTACGTTGCGTTACGTTACGATACAATGTGATACATATATGTATATATATATATATATATATGTAGTATATATATATATAAATGCGTATGCGTCTAGACTAGATAGCAGACGACTTAAGCGATATCAAGCAACACATGCGCAATCGTCTGGCATTCGCAGATACCTCAGACATTTTTCTACACTATATGAAGGCCTTCTCATATACATGTGTGTGTGTCTCTGACGGTGTGTGTGTGTGTGTGGGCGGACGGGCAAAGACTGCCGATAAACAAAAGCCAACAGGCAGCAGCAGTTGTAGTAGCACAAGCAATAGCAGCCCCAAAGGCAGACATGTTATACTTATGCTCTATGACTATTTAGCCATGATATATATATATATATATTTACACACACATACACACACACACACACGCAGACAGTTAGTTACATACACTTTGTACCGTTCGTTTTTGAATGCAGACAGAGAGAGGCCAATGCCGTCGCCGTTGCCGCCGTACCGCCCATATCTATAGGTAAAGCAAGCATGTGCGATTTCTGCTTGCGCAACATGATTGTTACAACAAGAACAGCAACAAGAACAACAACAAAAACAATTACAAAAAATACAAAAGTATGCGCAATTCACGAGTTTTGCACGAGGCTAAATTCTAGTATATTTTATATACTATAGTCTAGCATATATACTACATATGTCTATATACATATAGTAGTTCACATTAAATCGATTTTTTTTTTATTTTTTATTATGCTACTTTGTAAATTGATAAGCAAAAAATTGTATTGATAATACAATTGTTCATATTTAATACTATTGCTAGTATTTTTTTTTAATTTTTCTTTATTTTTTTACTATTTTATAATATTTTCTTAGTATTAATAATATCAGCTGCTAGACAGACTTTGTTGATAAGTAACTATGATCGACGCATTACTTATGCGTAATGTATTACTAATAAAATAAATACTAAGAATTAGAGACAACAGAAAAAAAAAATACTAGTAGTAGGTATATTTATAGTATTTTTTTTTTTTATTTATTTAATTAGATAAGTTTGTGATTTGATAAATAAAAAAAATGGCTGTTTATCAGTTTTTAATGTCAAGTTAATTATATTTGAATGACTTAAAATCTAGTATTTATTTTAGTAAATTTCTTAGTATTTTTTTTTTATTTATTTAATTGTTGATTGATAAGTCTGCTTAGTAATTAAGTATTTTAAAATACTGGGAAAAATATGTTTGGCAGTATTCTTTTATTTTATATTTTTAGTATTTTTAAAGTATTTTTTTTAGTATTTTTTTAGTATTTTTTTTAGTTTTTTTTTTGTATTTTTTTCAGTATTTTTTTTTAGTATTTTTTTTAGTATTTTTTTTTAAATATTTTTTTTTAATATTTTTTTTAGTATTTTTTTTTAGTATTTTTTTTTTATTATTCTAGTATATTATGCAGTAGATGATGTAATTTATTTTCTTTTAATATTTCTCATTTCTTATCTGTTTATGCAATCTTCAAGATTTACTCAACGATCAGCATACTTAGCCTTAATGGCCGAGTAAATATTATACTAAGGTCTACACGTCTACAAACACACACACACACAGTGTCTGTTTGTCTGCCCGTCTCTCTCTCTGTCTGTTTGAAGCTCTCCAATGAAACAGTTTACAATGAAAATGACTGACTGAGTGAGCAGACAGAGGCCAAACATTGAATATGACGCAGACAATGTCTGTTCCTCCGATTGTGTGAATTGAAAAAAAGGGGGAAAAAATAAGTACAATAAAGGGGCTGGGAGGAGGGGCGTGACGAATGAAAAGGGGCACGAGGGGGTGTGTGTGTATATGTGTGTGCTGATATCTGCCAGTCAGTTAGTCAGGTGAGCTTGATCGTTTCGGCTAAACAGACGTCAATGAAAAGCGCACAATAACAACAACAACAGTAACAGAAAAAAAAAAGTGAAATGTTTGCGATATGAACAATTTACAGATTGCAAATGCCAAAAATGCCAGACAGAAATTTCGCAAAAATAAAACAAAAGCAACAGCAAAAAAAAAGAAGAGATAATAAATTAAAAGAAAAGCAAAAACAACAAAAAAAAAAAAAAAAAATGAAGTTAATCAACTAAAATTAAAATGTACTGTGAATATGTCAACAATCTTTGTATCTATATCTCTCTCTCTCTTTCTCTGTGTGTGTGTGTGTGTGTGTTTGCAAGTGTAACTGTTTGTGTCTGGCTCCAACTTTACAGCGCAACAGCTACAACAACAAGTGGCACTTTAGACTTTTGCGCATTCCCAGCCGCAGCCGCAGTCGCAGTCGCGTCTCGCCGCAGCGGCAACTACAATAACAGCAGCAGCAGCAGTAGCAGCAGCAGACAGGTGACTCAACCGGCTCAGTCGCAATTGCTTGTCCGTCCGTCTGTCTGACTGTCTGTGTACCGCTGTCCGTCCCCACTGTCCGCTCTCATTCGCTTGCCTGTCATTGTACTTTTTTTTTTGCTTTCTTGTTTTAAATTACTTTTTTGTGTGCTTTGTGTTTTTGTTTTTTTTTTTATTTTTTATTTTTTTAATTGTTGTATTTTTGTTGTAATTTTTATTGCAGGTGACTGATTGAGCGCGTCTGCGCCACAATCGCAACCATATAGACAGGCACGTGCATTGCGACGCTACACTATAAACCAACAACAGGGTCGCACAACTCCGACAACTGCTGTGTCATAATGTACAAGTGAAAATTTTTTGTGCTTTTTCATGCAATTTTGTAAGTTTTTTACAACATTATTTTTTTAGAGCTTTTTATCAGTTAAGTTTGCTTTTATCTATTTTTATTGTATGATTAATGTTTTTTATAGTGTTTATAGTGTTGAATCATTTATTTGATTTTTAAAGAATTTAGCTACATATTTTGAGCTTTTAGCAGCTTTCAAAGCTTTTATATTATTATTTGAAGCTTTTATGAGATAAAAGTTTTTACTTTTTAATTTTTTTGACGGATTTTTCTTCAAAAATATTTTTTTTAGAGATTTTTAGAGGATTTTGTAAATTTAAAACAATTTTTTAGATATTTTTTTTAGATAATTTTAAATTTTTTACAGATTTTTAGAGAATTTAGCAATTTAGCTTTCAATACACTATTTTTGAGTTAAATGTGCTTTTATTAACCTTTTTTTATATGATAATTCTCTTTTAGAGTGTTGAAAAATAGTATTGTAAAAGGCAAATTAGTTTTTCTCTAAAATTTAGATAGCTACTTTAAGCTTTCAGCAGCTTTGAAAGCTTTTATAGCAATACTTAAAACTTTTTTAAGACAAATGTGCTTTTAATTGTTTTCTTGTATGCATTTTTGATGTTATAGTGTTGTAAAATAGTATTGTAAAAGGCAAAATAGTTTTTTACTAATACTTAGCTAGCTACTTTAAGCTTTCAGCAGCTTTAAAAGCTTTTATAGCATTACTTAGAGCTTTGTACTTTTATTTGCTTTCTTTGTAGCATTTTTGATGTTTATAGTGTTGTTTATAGTGTTGTAAAATAGTATTGTATAAGTTAACTAAGTTGCTTAAAGCTTAAGCTTAAGTTATTTTAAGCCTTTTAGCAAACTTTCAAAGCACATTGTGAACTATAAATCATTTTGCTGATACTTTTTACAGTCTTAACTCTTGCGCTAGTCAATTTTTGTTTTTTTTTTGTTTTTTTTAGCCAAGTTGACATCTTAAGCTAATGCCATTAAAGACATTTAATTAATATTTATTCAATATCTGTTCAGCTGTGTTTGCCAATTTTGCCAAAGCATTGAATGCTTTGACTGCTTTTGAAGCCCCCACTGGGCTGGCTGACAGTTTTGTGGTCTGCCTTGCGATTTATGCGACTTAAATGGATTTTTCTTTGGCTATTTTTAGTTTTTTTTTTTTTTCTCAGCGAGTGGGCAATGAGAGTGGGCCTCCTTGTCGTTGTTGTTGTCATAGCTTTGTATAAACTTGTTTCAGCAATGCACAAAAATATTTGTGCACCTTTCTACCGGCTACCCGTCTCGTTGTCAGCAAAACAACAACGTCAAGTTCCTTGACCGTTGCGAATATGAAATGAAATAATAATCACAATGAATGAACAAAATGATAATCGGGCAATTTGCAGGCTGACAATTCAATTGTTGCAAGTGAAAGGAGGCGCCCGATTTGTAGCTGTATCTGCAACTGTATCTGTAGCTGTATTTGACAGATATTGTTTGCTGCTGCTACTGCTACTGTGGCTGCTACTGCTACTGCTATTTTTTTTCTTTCAGTTTTTTTTTTCTATTGCTGCTTTGAATGCGCAGAGCGCAGAGCACAACAAAATTCTTCAAGTTATTAATTCAATGATTATGATGCCAGCGCTAATGACAGTCAAGTGCATTTGTTGTGCCTCCCTCTGCTGCTGCCAGCACACTATATTGCGCCCACACACACACATACATATACACATATGTTTATATATTATTTGGCCAGTTGAGTTTTATTTATTTTTTTTGAGGATCATTGACACGTTAATTGATGTCAAGGTTAGTGAGTGTCGGTAACTAAGGCAAATGTCGCGCATCAAACTGAACTGTAATCAACTCAAATCGTCGCATTAGTATGATAATACACATATGAATATATATATATATATATATATACTATAATACTATATAAAATATATATATATTCATATACTTTTTATGCATCATGACATTGAACTTGAAAGAAATTTTTTTTGCGCATTATACAAAAGAAAGCGCTGAAAAAAAATTAAGAGCGATAGAGAAAGAAAGAGAAAAAGAGAGAGAGCGTGAATAAGATTTTTGTATTGTGATTGTTCAAAGTTTTTATGAATGTTTGAATACATTCACAGTCACAGTCACATGCACATGTACAACATTGTAACTATTCATTTTATTCGTTTCTAACGATTGACAATTAAATTGTTAACTGAATTTAAACTGCAATTTGATGTAGCCAGAAGCAGGCTAAGGCCAAGCAATAGCAGCAGCTGTAACGCGTCACAAATTCTATCTCTCTCTCTCTCTCTCTCTCTCTCTATGCCTCTGTATATTGGCAAAGCGCGTCTGTGATAAACATTAAAAAGATTTTAAGAAAAAGTGTTCAGCAAGCAAGCAACTGACGTCAGTCGTAACCGCCAGACAAGCCAGACGACAACTATATGAATGTGAATGTGATTGTGAATGTGTAGATGAATATGTGAATATGATTATTCGCGAATATGCGAATGAATAGCGTAAATAGTCAGACAGCAATATTCATTTAGCCATAGACGATCATTATGACATTGCACAAAGCAGGCAGCTAGAAAATTTTTTTTTTTTTGTTCATATAATGCCACAAGGCATTACAAAACCAGTGACTAAGTCATGCTTCGCTAGACAAACATTTTTCTAAATTTATATGAAAAACAAAATCAAAATGTGCTGCGACTGTGTCGCAAAATAATTTTTTTAATTTTTTTTTTTTTGGCAACAAATTCAACAAGCAACGAAAATTTGCAGAAAAAGAAAAAATATGGTAAAAATGCAGCAGGCAACAAAGTTGTTGTCGTCGCTGTGCTGTCGCAGCTTCCGTTTCCGCTGCAAAAGCAGATAGAAATAGTGAAAGAGTCGCAGTGGGGAAATTGAAGAGTAAAGAGTCAACCCTTTATTTATTTTTTTCTTTTTGATGCAAGCGCAGACAGTGTAAAAGCGTTCGCTTGGCAAAACATGCAAATGAATGGCAAAAGGCAAAAGGCGAACGAAAAAAACCACAGACGACGACGACGACGACGACGACGTTGACAGTGGCACAGCGGGGCAAAAGAGTTAACAGTGGGTGAGTGTGAGTATGAATGTGTATGTGAGCGTGTATGAATTTGAGTGTGTGTGTGTGCACAGTGGGGTTGCAATGGGCGTGCAATAGCCTCGCCCAGTCTCTCAGGCAGCGTGTCTGCTCTGATGAGCTGTTCGTGTGTTACGACCTTTGGCGAATGCATTCAAAACTATATAAAAAAAAAATCATGTGTATAAATATAAAAAGTTTAGCTGTGTTTTTTTTTTTTTTTTTTTTGCTGTCTGCGACGTTTGCTAATCGCATGCAACGTCATCAAGCACGCCAAATTGATTAATGCAAAATGCGCCTGCTACATGTGTGTGTGCGTGTGTGTGTCACTGTCTCTGCTTGCTTGGAAATATACAAAAAAAAAAAATATATATATATATATATAAAGAAATGTAACGTTGCACGCGGCGTATGCGCAATACGATGTTATGGAGGACATTGCGTATACGCGATGTATGCATACAGCATGTTTTTTTTTTTGTTTTTTGTTTTTAGCTTTCTTCATTTTTGTTGTCGCTTGTTTTCTGTTCTGTTTATTTTTTTTGTTCTTTCTGCTTTGCATTTGCATTTACATTTAAGTTACACAATTTTTTTTTTTTATAGCTGCAGCAAAGAGACTGCGAGAGAGAGAGAGAGAGGCGCGAGGCGAGACACTAGTGTTGCCACGCTGCCTTTGCCTTTTGTTGTCATAATTAAGTTCACAGGGTCTGCACGTCTAGACATGAATTTGCTCAGTCAAACACTGCAAAAAACGTGCTGCCCTCCTGCTGCGCTCAGTTCTGTATTATTGCAATAATAATAATGATGATGATGATGATAATGATGTTGATGATGATGGAAACCCATCAACGTTAAGTCGCAGCTCTATGGCAAAGCTTTCGCATCCGCATTCACAATTCGCAATTTGCCTTTGCTGTTGCCAGTCAGGCTGGCACTTCTCTCTCTCACTCTCTGTCTCACTCACTCACTCTCTGTCTATCATTCTCTTTTTCTTTTACTGCAACATTGTGTCATACTTTGTTGATTTTTGCTGCTGCTGTTTGTTTGACGCTTCTGTTCTACTCTTGCACACGCACTGCTGCTGCTACTGCTGCTGCTGCTGCTGCTGCTGCTATTGCTGCTGTTCAAGAGAAGTTGTTGAATGACATGAAGGAACGTGATGATGGTGGTGCGGCGGCATGCGGGTTAGTTTGCGGGTCTCTAGTTTTGTTTGTTTCGAGCTTGCCTCGAATGTAGCTGCATGCAAATATTGACAGAGGCTTCGAAATATTACGAAAAATTGCCTCAGCTATATTTGCTATTGTATATTGTGTATGCTTTCTGTTTCTATCTCTCTTTCTGTCTCTCTCTCTCTTTGCATTGTGCTGTTTATATATTATATATATATATATATATCTTTTTGTTCTATATGTATAACTAGGATTCGCTAGTTGCGGGCAAATGTTTCTTTTCTTTTCTTTTCTGTTCTTTTGGTAACCTGCTGCGGCCAATGACTCATTGACCTCATTGCCGCTCCCCTAACAACCATCATATGCCCCCGTCCACAACAAAATTTACTGCTGTTACTGTTTTATGCTTCAAGTGCTGGCGCCTGTCGCCTCACATGTGGGTCACTCAAAGCAGGGCAGCGCAGGGTGTAGAAACTAGTTAAACGGAGCATAAGCCAACAACGAAGACGATGACGATGATGATGTTGATGTTGATGACGATGGGGATGAGAATGAGAATGAGGAGCTGACGAAAACAATGTCTGTAGCCCAAAAACGCAAATCCTTTTGCTAAAGCATTTTATGCTGCTCTTTCGCCAAGCGTTTGCTTGCTTGCTCCTCTGTACTGTCGTACTGTCACACTGTCGCACTGCCGTCTAACACACTAAGAAAAATAAAACCATGTCAGCTGCTTGTTGGCCTGATTTAAGCGCGTGCTAACCGCCTGACTATCACGACAGCGACTTCGACTGCACGTCAACTGCGATTGCAAGTCAGCCAGCTAGTTGTATACGTAATATATTACTCATACGCAACGTAAGCAGTCGAAAAAATATAACACAATAATAAATAATGCGCAAATTGCGTTTTAGTTTCTCTTGCACTTTTTCAACATTTTTTTTTTTTTATAAATATTTATTTATTTTTTGCTGCAGTTATCATTGATATTGTTTTGCATTTGCGTCGTTTAGCCGCATATCAAAAAAAAAAAAGGCGTCGAAAAAGTAAATAAATACTAGCTGAATATGTTAATCACACAAAAAAATAAATATAAATATAAATAATAATAATTATTATTATTTTTATTTATTTATATTTTTTTATATATATTTTTTTTTCATTTGGGAATTTTTGTAATTCGCACTTTCTTTGCACTTTGTCGCGCTTAGCCAATCGATATAACGCGTGCGAGGGAGACAAGGGTGGCGAGGGGGAGTCGCTGTTTTTTTTTTTTTTTTGCTTTTGCCAATAGCAGCGCGTGTAGCTAATTGAAAACGCTGCCGAGTGCGAATAGCGGATCAAAGTTAACACACGGATCTCCTCGAAATGAACGAAAAAATCAGAAATCACAAAACCGAAACCGAAACGAAATGAAATAACGAAACGTTGGGCATTTATATATTTTTTTTTTTTTCGGGCCAAACAAAATGATTAGTGAAAAGCTATTAATGGCTTAATTAATACATATTAATTGATTATGTTCGATTTCAAAGCTGAGCTCAGCAGTTGAGCTGCTTGCTGTTGCACTTGCGGTTATACTATAAATGATATATAAGACATTTTATACTAGATTCATTCATTCTACATTTACCACATACGGGAAGAGAGAAAGAGAGAGAGAGAGAGACAGAAAATGAGACTAATGATTGTAATTGCTTTAAGGGCTTAGACTAATTGAAAATCACAGCGTCAACTATTCTTTGTCTGTCTGTCTAACTGTCTGTAATCGATCAATCGATAGTTCGTGTCTGACAATTTGATGCATTGTCTGAGCGAGCGAGCGAGGGGAGCAGCAGAAGTATTAAGTGCTTGCACTTACAGTCATGTTTCCACAGTGAGAACTATGTGTAGTAGAATTTTAACTGTTTTGCTATAAATGTTGTTATCGATATTATCGATAAATATATAATTGACTTTACGTGCAGCTAATTATTATAATTTTTAACTCTGTTTTTTTTTTATACTTTTACAGCTGTTAAAATGTTGCATTTAATGTGCTAAGACTGTAGCTGTCTCTGCTTTGCTTTTGTCTGACAATTTGAAGTGTGTTTCGCTGTCTGTCTGTCTGTTTGTCTCTCTGTCTGTGTGTGTGTGCGTGTGTATATCGTCGTCACCCAACTGAAATTGATGTGTCCGAACGTCAGAGTGCACGGCCGTGCCATATAAATACAAGTTTCACAGTCTGTCCATCTGTCTTTGCCATTCGTATGTCTCTCTCTCTCTCTCTTTCTCTCTTGCTTTGCCCATGTCCAAGGTACCAAGACAGACAGTTTAGACATTTTCATTTGATTTGCCAGACATTCATCGGGGGAAGACAATAAATTTTGATTGCAATTTGCAACACTGTTTCTTCTTATGCTTCTTTACTCTTTACACTTTACACTTTATACGATCTCTCTTTCTCTCTCTCTCTTTCTTACACTTCGTCAGAGTGTGACAGGCGTTTAAATATAAAATAAATGCCGTATAAAGCGCAGAGACACGAAAGTAAGCAGAGACAAAAGCCAAAAAGTTAGCCAGACGCCGACTATGCAATTTTATTGTTGTTGCTGTTGTTGTTATTGCTCTTCCTCTTCTATGTTGCTGTTGTTTATTTTTTATTTTTTGTTTCACTGCACAAATCACTAGAACAACAACAAATACAACAGCAGATGTCTGTTTTTATTTTTTGGTATTAGTTCGCTTAGCTAATTTTTTTGTTTCTGTTTTTTTTTTGCATGACGCGACAATTTGTCTATCTATTTATAACTATCACTATCACCCCTCCCCCTTCTATGTCATAGTCTAGCAAAAACAAATATTATCCGTTCCTTCACTGTACTCAATTCCGTTTCGTTCCCATGCCGTTCCCATTCCCATTCCCATTCTCATCGCGTCATTCACATAGTAAAAAGCATAAAAATGTTGCTTCTGCTTTAGCTACAACAATTTATTTTCGAGGCCTATGCGTTACGCTCTCTCACCCGCTAACCCGCTCAGACGACCAACAATCGCTCACTACTCACTTGCTTAACCGTTTTACCCGTTCACCCGCTCATCTTTACTCATGCTCATGCTCTCACTCTTGCGCGCTCGCTTACACTCATTGTCTGTTGTTCGTTCGCATTCGCTCTAACATTTTGCAGACATTCAGTGGTCAGGAATTTTATTTTGATAGGTACACACACATATGCAAGTGTATCAGTGTGTCTAGGTGTATGAGTGTGTGTGTGTGTGTGTTTGTCTGCATGTTGTTTTTGCACTGTGTGTTTCTGTTAGTTTCGTTCGTAGACAATTTGAATTTTAAATTTTTTTTTATTTTTTTTATTTTTTTTTTTGCTATTTGTTTCAATTTTTTTTTTTTGCCTTTTTTTTGGGTCTGCGTTTTGGCCAATGACCGTCAAATAACAAAAAAAAAAGAAATACAACAAAAAAAATATATAAAAAAAAATAAAATTAATGCGAACTCATATCCAGCAGACGCGAAACTCATTCCCATACCACAATTCTCCATTCTCCATTCCAACGCTCTTCATTTTTCACTCTACACTCTTCACTCCTCACTCTTGATTCCCCATTGCGATTTCTATGCCATTTGTTGTATTTTGTTGTTGTTGTTGTATTGTTTTTTTTTTTTTTGCTGTTGTCAAGAAGCTTCGGCATTTAATCAGCAAACGACAATCGACGGCGATTTCGAGACACAATTCCCCAGACACGCGTTATGTAGGTGGGAAACGACATGACTCTGAACTGTGGTACAGTGTACACTCGCTAATGGCAAACATTTCACTTTATGAATATAGAATTTCATATTGATGTTTGCCATTTTAATGAATATTTACTGTATTTGCAATGATATCGTTAGGTTACGATGCGACGCGACGCGACGCAACGCATTACGACTTTTGGCCTCGATTTGGCTGGCGACTTGACTAAATGACGAACATCGTCGTTATAGTCGGTAGTGGCAGCGGCGTCGGCGTTGGCGGCACGTTTGTTGGGATTTCCGTGGCATGATGTCTGCGGGGCCTTTTAATGATATCTCATGTCATTAGCCGAGCTCAGCGCCGTCGCTTTTTTTTGTGATGTAATTGAAACTGCTGTCTGGCAGACTCACACTAACGGTAAACGATCGAAGTTGACAGCCCTAACTCTCTCTCTCACTCTTACACACACACACACATAACTCCTGCTCAGTCTCGTCTTCAACATCTTCCACTTTTTCTCTCAATCAAATGGCGAAACGTAAGAAATACGAAAAAAAAGAGAAGAAATTACGCAATCCAAGCAATTCTATTGACCTACATTTCGTCTGTTGTTTTTTTTTTTTTTGGCAATCAAGGATGTCTGTATATATATACACACACAAACACAGCAGGAGGCAGACAGCAAGAGAGAGGTAGGTGAGAATGAAGGGGCAAAACAACAGCAGCAACAACAACGCCAAAAAGGCCAAAAGCCAGCAAAAACAGCAAAAGCAAAAGCAGGCAAAGCCATAAAAGCAGGAAGTTTGCGCATTTTATATGCCAAGCCCAAACGCCAAAAAGGATCCCAAACACACACACTCACACAGCGGCAGACATGCACAGACATGCATATATTAAATACATACAAACACACATACACTGAGAGTTATACAATATTTTATATATGTGTTTTTTTTTTTTTTTTTTGTGGTGCGCAACACGCGAAATGCGAATAAATCATTGATGGGGCTGCCCCAGAGAGAGAGAGAGAGTGCGAGTGAAAGAGAGTTAGCGTGTATGTGAGAAAGAGAGCGAGCAAGAGATAGGAAGCATAGCATCCATAATAAGCGACGCGTAGCAACTTTAGCGCGTGTTTCACTGTATATGTGTGTGTGTGTGTGTGTTTGTGTATGTGTCGAAAATGTAGGCCACAGGCGCGTCCGTTGTTAGCGGCTTTAGCTTGTGCTTGTTGCGGTTCTCCTTCTACTTCTTCTTCTTGTTGTTGTTGTTGTTGCCCAAAACACGAACGAAGTAGTCTGCCAACAGTCGAGACAAATTTCCGAGAAGACCAAGACGCAAAGTTTTCGTCTTCGTCGTCGTCGTTGTCTTTGTCGTCGTCATCCGTTGTCTTCCTTTTAGCTGCTGCAACACTTCCCCAGCGTGCTACACTTGACAAAATTACAGACTTGAAATATGAAACTAGTCGCGTCGGCACACACAAAAAAAAAGAAGAAAGGATTTAAGCACAAAAGTTTTTTAAGGCTTAAGTCTAAATGCAAAAATTTAATTTATTTCTTTTTATTTTTTAATTTTATTTAAATTTTTTTCTCGACTCTAAGATTTTATAGCAAAATTTCAAGAATTTCTTTAACTTTTTTTTGTTGTTTTGCCAAGTGCATGATTTGTCTTTCTGTCTTTCTGTCTGTTTTTCTGTTCCATCTGTTTTCTGTGTGTGATTTATGCATTTGCTCTCTGTTCACTGTTCGCTGTTCTTTGCTCTTTGCTCTTTCTGTGTTTTCACTGTATCGTCTGTACGCTGGTCCATTATCAAGCGATAACTCGTTTCCGTTTGCCTAGTGTTTCTCAATGCCCTTATCAGTAATATAGCTGCTGCTGCTGCGACTGCGACTGCTGCTGCACAGCGCTCATCCGCTGTGTGTCTGGAGCTGAGGCACAGGCCACACACGATGCGAAAAAAGCAAAATGAATGACGTAGCCAGACAGCTAGAAGCAGAGGCGATAAAAGAGAAGGCAGAGCAGGAGATAGAGATAGAGAAAGAGAGAGAGAGAGAGAGATAGAGATAGACATAGGTATATAGAAACAATGCTGATCCAGACGGATGTCTTTCATGAGCACAACAACAAGCATTCAACTGTCCAATAATTGAAAAGTTTTGAGCTGAGCCATAGCTGAGCCAAGGCTAAGCTGCATGACCAGACAAAGATAGAAAGAGACAGACAGAGAGAGATAGAGAGAGTACGATGCTGTGTGACAGTGAGCACATTGTGTAACCGACGACAGTTAAATATATAATATACTTAACGGTATATAAATGTTATAAGCACATAAGAAACTTCTTTATCAAATTGTCTGACGCTGACGTTGCCGTTGCCGTTGCTTGCGTTGTCAGCTGCTTGAGGCAAAATGTCAGAAAGCACGTTCCAAAAAAAAAAAATAATAAAATAAATATATATACTATATATTTTACCGAATTTGTCGCTTGTCTCTTACAGATTTGCTAATCATCGTGACGCCCACACACACACACAGACACAGAGGCATTTAGAGAGAGAATTTATGTGTGTTTGTAGAATTTTGATTTACATGCGCTGACAACGCGTTGCCTTACTTTTTATTACATAATCAAACGGCAGACATTATTTAGTTGTTGTTGTTGTTGTTGCTGTTGTTGCTTTTATTGGCGTCTAGCATTCAGTTTTCTATCATTTTATCAATGAATATTTTGCAATGCTTGCCACTCACTCTCTCTCGCTCTTGCTCAATCTTTGCCTTTCAGTTTTTTTTCCCTTCTCTTGTTCTCTCTATGCGCATACATTCATCAACGTTTCGTCTGGCTTTGATGTGTTTCTCTTTCTTTCTTTTTTTTTGGCCTTTTTCTTAACTTGTTGTTGCTGTTGTTTTGGCTAACATTTCACTTCGGTCTTAGGTCACTTTGGTTTGATGCGACTTGTGGCTGACTAATGCTGCTGTTGCTGTTGTTGCTACTGCTGCTGTTTTGTCTGTTCGTTTGTTCAATTTGTCTGTCTGTTACGTCTCTTCATCTGCTATATGTCTTGTCTGTCTTTTCTGTCTCTTCTGTCTGTTTTGTCTGATCTCTTTGCTACGTGTCTTCACTGTGCTTTGCGCTTTACGCTTTACGCTGGGAACGTCACAAGACGCAAAATCACACAAAGGCCGCATGTCAGTTCGCCGTCTAGAGTGTGTGATTAGAGAGAAGTGTTTAGTTTATACATATACATATATATATATATATGTATATACTATATATAGCACAGCTGGAATCAGGTATTAATAAAAAAAAAAATCATTGATCTTGAATGAAACTAGCTTCGACTATTGTGAAATTCAACTAGATTTTTTTTTTGTCAATATTTTAGCGTCACTTTTCACACATTTCCAACAGTTTAAGCACAACTCATGCTAAAAGTAATGTGTTTTACATGTCTTTTTTTACATACTTCTTTTACTATTTCACTTTATTTCACATGTGCTAAAAACTTGACTGCATCACATGACAAAGTAACGTGCTTAACATGCCATTTTTCACATAGTTCTTGTCAGACTGCGCTTAAAACTTTACTGCAATACATGACAAAGTAACGTATTTTACATGCATTTTTTCACATAGTTTTTTTAATTTGTAATTTCCACATGTAAAACCTGACGGCTTCACATGCCAAAGTAATGTGCTTTACACTGCTTTTTTCCTACAAATTCTTTAGCTTAATGAAGTGCTAAAAGTTTTTGAAATGCAAGTCATGCTGAAATCATGACTTTGTCATGCATTCTACTAATAATTCTTTGTTTTTTTTTGTTGTTTATAGTTGCACTTAAATCAACTTAAAACGCTTGAAATTAAAACAACAAATACTTTGGCATATAATAATAAATTAGCGAATTGATATTGCGTATACGCAATGTATGTACATACATATGTATGTGCAACTGGCAGCTGGTTTATACAAGATCAAAAATAAAAACAAATAAATAAACAACAGCAAAACAATAGCCAAAAAATATACAAACGAAAATTATATGAAATAACACAAAAAAAAAATTGTAGACTTTGACCCAGACATCAGGCCGAGATTAACAGAACAAGAGTGTGCGGTGTATTGGGGGTGTACTGCGAGTCGGTTACTCTAAGTGTGTATGTGTATATGTCTGTGTGTGTGTGTTTGATATTCATTGTGACTTTGTCTTGCATATTGTTTTTGCGTTTTACTGAGGTTTTTTTTTTTGTTTCTGCGCTATGGCAACCCTATGATAATGATAATCATAATGATAATATTAATGATAATGATGATCGCAGATCTCAAAAAACAAAAAAGAAAGAAAAAAGTTTTCAAGGTTCTTGACTATAATCAAACAGCTGCTAGCCTGTTAGTCTATCGCACTCCCTCCTATCTTTCACTCCCCTCTCTCTCTCTCTCTCTCACTCCCCCCTTTACTACTTTTGTTACTCTCTCTCTCTCTAACTGCTGTTTGCTGCTGCTGCTTTTCAACCCGCGCGTCTATTTCAGGTGCTGCTCTTTGATATCTGCTGCTGTACAAGTATCTATATATATATATATATATAATATAATATATATATAATATATAATTATATATGTATTTGTGCAGTCGCGTCTATATGTTTTTGTACTCGTTTTGAACTCAATTCCATTACGTTCTATTGATAAGCTCGGTCAGAAGCAGCGTGAAGCGGCCAGACGCTTGATAAGCACTTCATGAAAGAGAACGAACCATTGGGGACCTTGGTCTCTTAGTTGTTGTTTGTTGTTGTTGTTGTTGTCGCTTTCATTGCACTTGTTGTTGTTTTTGTTGTTGTTGTTGTTGCTGCTACTTTTGTCTCCCTTAACATGTCGCGTCAGCTGTTTAATTAGCTTTCGATTAATTTATTGTTGCAATTCTTTATATGATTTTTTTTTTTTGCCATTTTTAAATTTTTATTGCTTGCTTGCTTGCCGCTGTTGCCGGCGGCTCTAAAGTGCATTTTCATTTTCTCTCTTTACTCTTTCTCCCCTTTTTCTATGCTCTGCAAAATATGTGTCAGAAAATTGTTCAATTCAAATTCTTGTGCCCTTTGCATGCTTTGAATTCCGAACGTGAAAATTATTTTCATTATTTTTATGAATTTTTTTATAATTTTTTTTTTAATTGTCAAAATATTATTTTTATGGATTTTAAAATATTTTGCATTTTTTTTTTTAAATTTATTTTAGTATAATATTAATTTGTATATTTTTGAAAATATTTCTTTAACTTTTTGTTTATTTATTTAAATATTTTTATAAAATATAAATCAGAAATTTTTTGAATAGTTATTTACAAAAATTAGAATTTTTCGTAGAATAAAATTCTTAAAAATTTCTCGTATGATGTTGAAGCCTTGTCAGAATTCATTGACTTTTGCTATAATTTTACTAGATTTAGCAATAGATTCATCTAGAGGTTTTATTTACATATAGACACAGCTGTAGCTTTTGGAGAACTGGGCTTTCAGGGCAAGCGAGCAGCAGCTGTCAGGTTCTTTCCTATGTTTCCACAGATTGTAAATCGTCTCATTCTCTTGTCTTTCTCTTTCTATGTTTGGTGTACAACACCTGGCGACACCTCTGGCATTTTTAAAGCAAGGGGGAAGCCTACGTCTATCTCTCTGCACGTGTCTGTCAGAAGTTTGTAAAGCAATATGTGTGTGTGTGTGTGTGTGTGTGTGTGTGTGTGAGCACATGTGAAAGGCAGTCAAGACGTAGTAAGCATAACATGCTCATAGCCATAGGCAAAAGCCCGAACCTGAACCAAAGCCGGAGCTAGAGTCAGTCACAGAGACAGAGACTAAAGCTAGCACACAGCAATACACACATAGACCTAGAGATAGAGACAGGAGAGAGAGAGAGAGAGAGAGAGAAAGAGAGCAGAAAAGAAGCATAGAGCTATAGCTAGGCTACAGCTACAGCTGGCTTACGCATGGGTTCATTGAACGGAAGTGATTTGCCTACTGCTTCTTGAAAGAAAAGGCAGGCAATGCTACAGATAGAGAAAAAGAGAGAGAGACACACATAGAGGCGGTAAAGGCGAAACGCAGAGTAGCATGAGCAGGCAGAAAATAAATGTGTGTGTGTGTGTGTGTGTGTGAGTGTAAGCTATGATAGAAACGCGACGGGACAAGACGTGGGAGCTGTGACTTGGGGTTTTCGTTAGCTTCGAGTCGCTATCTCTTCCGCACTACTACTCCCTGTTCTCACAGCTTAGCATTCTCTCTCTCTCTCTCTTTCTATATTTATTTGCTGTTTCTCTTTTGATTTATGCTCGCAACATTGCGGAAATATAAAAAAAAAAAATATTTTTTTGCATTGTTTTTGTTGCCTAAATAGTAAAAACAAAAGCTGGCAACGCTCTAGAGTTGTCAACGCTATCAAAAAAAAAAAAACGAACTAGGCCTAAAACAAGATTAAAAAGACGAAGACGCAAGGCTACCAGAACGCTGAGCAAAATTGCCAAACAATAATAATCAGAACGATAACAAGAAGAAGAACAACAACAACAAGTGTTTCTATTATTGTATAAGTTTGGTATGCTGCTGCATATTTCCATTATTCTTCTATATGTACATACATATATCTTCTATATGTTCTATATATGCTTTTTCATCTACTATATTTCATTGTTGTCATAATTTGTGTGAACACGAAACGCCCCCACAATGCGGCACGCCCAAATTAGCTCTTAACAAAAAAAAAAACACAACAAGAACAACAATAATAACTAGACATAATGAATTTTTGTTGTTGTTATTGTTTTGGTTCTTGGTCAAAAATTTTAGATTCCGTTGCGAATATTCCGTTTGTTATTTATTGCTACATTTTTTATGACAGCCACAAAAAAAAAAAACAAAAAAATAGAAGAAGAAGCAGCAGCAGTAGCAAATATCTGAAGGGTTTTTTAAAGAGCCACAAAATGTATCTATGAATGTTTTCTATATGAAATCTATCTATAACTAAACATATAGATTATGTTTATATACATATTTGTATTATAGAAAAAAAAAAAAAAATAAAAAAAAAATATTTAGTATTTTAAAGTATTTTTTTTTTTTTTTGAATATATTTTATCTATGAGGTTTGTCGAAAATGTGGCGTTGATTTCAAAATTTATTGCATTTATGTGGCCAATGGACATTTTTGTCTTTATTTTATATTTTGTTTCGTATATTTTGTGTTTTTGTTTTTTTGACAGGAAGTCGCCGGAATGCGTTTAGAGAGCGTATATGCTATGAATGAGCATATATATACATATATATATATATATGTATATATATATATGTATGAGTATTCATATCATATAATTAGGAATGTGCCCACTTTTTTTCTTTTGCCCATTAAATGCCAATTTTTTTTTTTGCTACACTGCTGGCAATTTGAATGCGTATGGCGCGCCTTCAAGTGCGTCACAGTCTAGTCTAACAGTCTGACAACAACAAATAAATAGAATGAGAAGAAGAATAACAAAAAAAAATTGCTCACCTTTATTTTGTTGTTAATTATTTGTTGTTGCTCATGTGTGTGTTTGTTGTTTTTGATTTCCTTTGTTTATAACTTTATGATTTATATCTATGATTTATATATTTATTAGAAATTTATTTAGGAATTGCGTTACTTATTCATTTATTATTATTATTATTATTATTATTTATATATTATAAATTTATTATGATTATTTATGCTATGTATTTGTATTTTCGTTTTGACACATTTACACGCACACATATATATGTAAATAATTTTTATTTATTTTTTTTTTGATTACATTTAAATTTTGGTATTTCTTTTTTTTTTTGATATTTTATATGAATATGCTGCAAATTTATCTAAAAACACTTTACATATATGTTATGTACATATGTTTGTTTTTGTATGTACATTAACAGCGCTGTTATTGTTGCTGCTGCTGTTGTTGTTGTTGTTGCTGTCGCTGGCTTCTTTTGCTTTTGCTGCGATTACTACTGCTACTGCTGCTGCTGCTGCTGACGTTGTCGAGGTTCTGCTTGCAATTTGCAATGCTGCTGCCGTTGTTATTGTTGTTGATTTTTCTTAATGTTGAAGTTAGTTTTATTTTCTTGTTGTTTTTGTTGTTGCTCTTGCTGTTGTTTGTATTTCTTCTTGTTTTGTTTCTTTTCTATTTTATTGTAGGAATGATTTGAGTACAGGAACGCTAGCTACATATGTTTGTATTGTATGATTGTTGTATTTGTTTTTCTTTTTTTTATAATCGTTTATCTTTTATTTTAATTATTTTATTTTAGTTCATTTTTGTTGTTACGCTGTTTTTTTGTTGTAAGTTGCATTCATTTTTGCTACTTTTGCTGCTGCTGATGTTTACGGCGTCTGTGTTTCTATAAGTTCTTTTTTTTATTCTGTCAATTTTTGTGCATTTTTTTCATTTGCGTATTAATATTGTTGTATTGTTTAAACAATAGTAGAACGTAGACATTGAATAACAATAACAATTGCTACAGATGTAAGTTGTAGATTATTATTATTATGCTGTTTTGTTGTTATTGTACTTTTGTAATGCGACGAATTGCGCGCGGACAACGGCGACAACGAAACGAACTGAAACGCACGCAAAATTACACTGCGGCGACTTGAACGTTTCATATGAAAGGTATGGCAATGCTTGGAATATTCGACGCTCTAGATGCATATGTGTGTTCGTATTCGTTTATTCGTATTCGTGTATTCGCATTCGTATTCGTTTATTCTCGTATCTGTGTTGCGGCGCTCTCTCTCTCTCATACGCTCTTTTTTTTTGTTTGACTCTCTTGCTGTGTCTGTCTGTTGTCTTTGTGTGTGCGTGCGCTGTAAATCAGACAACAATTGTTTTGCGCTTTTCGCCACAACAACAACGACAACGAGAACGCGCGGTGATGGCGACAGCGACAACAACACCAAGAGCAGCGGTCGCAAACAGAGGCAGCGACATCGACAATAAAAACAACAACCACGATAATTATTAAAATAAAACGAAATAGTCACCATGCGGCTGTAGTAGACGAGAGACAGACAAAACAACAGCGCAGCCGCCGTCGTTAACTGAAAGCTCTAACATAGCCGTTTCATTGCCATAACGTTTCACAAGGCGCTCTCATCGTATGTTTGCTGCTGTATGAGAACAGTTCAAGTATGCGCCATGCCACGGCAGCAGCAATAACAACAATAGCACACACAGGAACAATAACAACAACAACTTATAGCCGGTTTTTGTTTTTTTTTTTATTTAGTTTAAACAAAAGCAAAAATAAAAAGATTTTTGTTAGAACAACGCGTGAACTTACATTTAGATTCGAAACTTTTGTATTGATTATAACTGTGCTATACTTTCAATTCATTCAATTCATTCAAGCCCGAGCGTAACTCAAACCCTTTCACGACTAAGTTTATGCATTAACTAAATCGGCTCCGAATGTCTCTCTGTTATTTTTTTTTTGTGTGTTTGTTTTGTTTTTGTTTCACTTTGACGATCTCTCTTTTTTTTTTTGAGCGCCTCTCAAACGTTTTGATGGGTTATAGACAGAGACAGAGTAATTGCATCTGTCTCAGCTAAAAATGGAACGGAATGAGAAAAGTTCAAGTACGCTCTCTCAATTTAAGTTCGCTCAATGAACATACACTGAGAGAGGGAGAGAGCAATTGCATGTTAAGATTAACAGCGCGCTGTTAAGTTTAACAGCAGCAAGTGGCTATAGATGTTCGCAGTTATGCGTTCCATTCCAATTCCAATTCCGCCTACTTATTGTATGTGTTTGTGTGTGTGGTGTGACTCTACTATATTCTCAAAAGCGCTTGGACAACAGACAAGCAAGCAAACAAACAAATATGTAGATGTATTTACATACTTAATTCTTCTGCTTGCGGTTGTTGTTATATCTGTATGTATGTATGTGCGTTATGCATATGCATGTGTGCTTGATATGTGTGTGAGCGTGTATGTGTGTATGTGCGCATGATTATTTGCTTCACCCAGACGATTGTCTAAATACAATTAATGCATGCAGGTGTCGTTGTTGTTGTTGTTTTTGCTGTGAGTTTCACTGTCATTCGCTGTTGCTATCGACGTCGACGCTGTCGCTGTCACAGTGAACGTCGCACTGTTGTCTTGAGCCGCCGTGCAAAGTCCAAGAAATTAAAGTGTCAGACAGTCGCAGCCGCAATAGACGGGTGAAGGGCGTCGCAATTGGGGGAGGCGGCAACAGCAGCAACAGCAGCAACAGCAGCGGCAGCAGCAGCAAGGAGGGCGGCGGGTTTAACCGCACGTTAATTAAGTTTATTTATGCAGCTTTTTGTTGCTGCTGCTACTGCTACTGTTGTTCTTGTTGTTGTTATTGTTATTGCTGCTGGTTTTTTTTTTGTTATTGTTTGCTGCCGCTCTTTTTTTATGTGGTTATATTTTTACTTTAATGATATGAATCACATGTGACATTCTTCTTCTTCTTCTTTTTTTTTTTGTCTCCCTCCTATTATTCATTTTTTTTTTTGCGCCTTGCCTTCTTTTGTCTGTCTGTCTATATTTATTTTATTTTTTTTTTTTGTTTATTGTCACAATGCAAAACTCGTCCATTCGTCCGTTCGATCAGTGGGTCGCGAGCTGTCTGTCTGTCTGTTTGTCTGTTTGTCTGTTTCGACTCTTTCGTTGTCTGGTTCAACGTTTGTTTTTTGTTTTTCGTTTTTTTTTTTTTTGGTTGTTGCTTTTGTTGTTGTACGTCTGTCTGATTTATTTAAAAATAGCTGCAAACGGCGGCGAAAATGTATTAGCGTGTCTAAAAACAAATTGTGGTTACTTTGCAGCTTCCAATACCCTGTAAACAGGTGGCAGCAGCACTGGGGTGGCAGCAAAGTTTTATGAATAAGCAAAGTAAGGGAAATGTGTGGCAAGTAATGAAAAGTAATGAAAGACTTTTGAGATTTTGTCGACAGTTTGAAAGTTTCAAGTCTTTAATAGCTTTTAATACCCTGTAAAACCATAAGCAGCGACTAGTCATTGCAGTCTCTGTGTTAGCGTATATCTTAGTCTCACAAAGTAGTTTCAACTACTTTTTGTTATTTATAATTTATTTTTTGTTTTATATATATTTTTATTTTTTTTTCTTTTGCTTGATGATATTCGAAGTTTACTGCTTGCAAAGTTTTGCTCTGCGACCCAGCCCCCTTTGCGTTAGACCGCAAATCGTCACAGTTTCTTCTAGTATATTTTCCGTTGTTTAGTGTTAGTTGTTATTGTTGTTGTTATTGTTACAGACAACGAGGTAACAACAATTGAGACAACTTATCATGAAGTGCTAATTAACATTGTCTGGTCTTGTCTCTGGTCGAGTCTCGCCATATATGCAATATTTTATACTATCTCTCTCTCTCTCTCTCTATCGTTCACACTGTGTGTGTTACTTTGTGCCTGTCTCTATCTGTCTGTCTGGCGACCTACCTGTGGTTACCAAGCTCTAACTACTCTACTCTTCACCTCTCTCTCTTTCTCTCCTGCGCTGCTGCTGCTGCTGCTACTGCTGCTGCTACTGCTACCCTCATGTGGCCACCCCCAACCATAGCAGCGGCGAGACGCTGTCGTCAGTCGTCCGTCCATCCGTCTGTCTTTCTGTCTGTTCGTCCGCCTGTCTGTCTGTCCGTTCGCTGGCAGTAGTCGAAAAAAAAAAGCCGCAACTCACCCAAAAACTGGCACTTGGTAGCGACAGCGACGACGACGACGACGACGACGTCTGTGTTTGCTTTGGCACACACTGCGACTGAGTGAGCGAGGGAGAGAGAGAGAGATAGAGAAAAAAAAATACACAGCAAACAGTGAAAAAAAAAACATATATGCCAAAAAAAAAACACAAAAATACACGACAAGTACATGCACTGCGCGAAATAATTGTGCAAATTGTGAATGAGAAAAAAGTCTGAGGAAAAAGCGAAAAATAAACTGCAAAAGGTTTAGCGATTGCCTGTCGAATGGCAGCTTAAAAGCTTTTCAAATGCTTATTGATTGCTTGTAAAACATATAGATGATGACTTACAACTATACTGAAGCTTTGAGGAGCTTTTAAAGCTTTAAATTTCACTTAAATAAGATTTCTTCAAGTGAAACTGAGACTTTCAAGAGCTTTCAAAGATTGAAAAGCGAATTTTAATGTGCTTTTAAAGCTCGGTAATTATATTTGCTTCGCACAGTTATAATTGTAAAGCTGATTTGATGCATTAATGAGCTTTAAAAGTTCTGAGACTATACTAATTTCATGCTTTTAAGCAGCTTTTGCAAGCTTTACAACTAGTCTAAAAATTCTAGTAAATTTTGCAGCTTTAATGAGCTTTTAAAGTTCATAACGCAAGTGCACTTGCACTTACTACACTTAATTACACATAATTTCTTGCAGTGTATGTGTATTTTGAAATGCGGCCACATGCGGCGAGACATTTGTTTATGTTGATAATTTAATAAGAGCAATCGCTGGAGGCACAAAATGCCAAGCAAAAAATGGTAGCAAAAAGCAGCATAATGGACCAATGAAGGGGTAGGGGGTAGAGAAAGAGAGAGAATAGGTAAGTGAGACAGGTGTGATACGCTCCGTCTGATATATGGTAGTTGTACAATTTGGCTATGGTGCACGTGACGTATGCGCAATGCCAACGTTGCAATGTTGCCAATGGGCAATGCGCGTTGGGATGGTTGAACGACGACAACGACGACAACGCGTTGAATACAGCAACATGCCAAGGTCGAGCTGTGACTGCTTTGCTATCTGTCTGTCTGTCTGTCTGTCTGTCGGACTGTCTGTCTATATTGTCTACGTCTGTCTGTGCTGTGCTGTGCTGTCTGTGTCTGTTTTTGTTTCTGTTTATTTCAATGTTTGTTTTATAAATACAAATTTCACTTGAGGCAAATAAATAATTAAATAGATTTAAATATATATAAATGTATATATATATATATACCTATATATCTGTATAATATATATATGTATAAACAACAATAATGTAATGTAAAAATGCATACATTGTCGATACGAATGTCTTGTAATTAAAGGCGCGCATGTCGTATACGTAATTTCAACAATAGCGCAACGATCCTCAAAAACAGACCACAAGAAGAAGAAGAAGAAGACCAAGAAGAAGAAGAAGAAGACCAAGAAGAAGAAGAAGAGAGAAAAGAGAAAATGGAAAAGAAAAGAAAAAAAAGCAATGAAAGACTCCTACGAAATGAGACGCGACGCAGTCAACACATTGTTGACACTCTGTTGTTAGTCATTATTTATTGTTGTTGTTGTTGTTGTTATTATTGTTATTGTAGTTCAGGTTGTTGTACAGTTGGCTGTGCTGCTGCTGCTGCTGCTTGTTGTTGTGTGATAAGCAGACTGTGTCGAGACAACAAAAGACGCAGACGATTGCCACTTACGTACAGATATATAGCTATATATATATGATATGTGTATTGCTCTCTCTCCCTCTCTCTCTTGTCATCTCTCTTTCTTTATATTTTTAGCACTGTGCACTTCTTGTGGCAGCTGCAACATTGCAATGCTGCTTATGGCAAAATGTTGCCACTAATTTACAATCGGATGTTGTTTCGAGCAGACAATGAGTCTAGTCAGTCAGTCAGTCAGTCAAACGATAAGACATACCATATATCTCTATCTATCTCTCTCTCTTTCACTCTCTTGCCTGTGAATCATATGATGAATGACTTTTGCTTGTAATCGTTGAATGCATTGATTAGCTCAACGTTAAATCACTTTTGCACGCAAATGAGCAAACAATACAAAATGTAGCAGCACTTCGACAATGCGAGAGCAAGTGCGACAGAGAGAGAGAGAGAGAGAGAGAGAGAGAGAGACAGAGACAATAGAATGAGGAAGACTTAAGCAATCAATCATCGACACACATTGTTTGGGGCGGCCTCTTTGTTGGTGGGGGGGGGGGGTGGGGTAAGAGCCTTTTGTCTGTTAACGTTTGGCTAAATTGCAACAGGTTCTGACTGGTGGCACAATGGCAACAAAATGTCTCATTAGCTATATATATATATAATATATAATGGGAATATATATACTATATATATATATATATTCCTGTTCAAATGCATAATTTGGCTTTTAGCTCTGTGCTAAATTTGCAACTTTTACTATAAAGGCAAAGAAAAAAAAATCGGCAAATAGATCAAGAATATATATGTATATATATGTATATATACTGTATATTGAAAGTTCACGTAGTGATTTTTTAGTTAGCAAATATTTCGCCCTAAAAATTTAACATTTTTCATATGGAAAATGTAATGTGTTATAATTAAGAAAAATCGGCAAATAGATCAGGAATATATATGTAAAAAATATATAGTGAAAATTAACAATTTTCAATAAATTTGCAAATTTTATTATAAAGACAATGTAATTCCGAAAAGTCGGCAAATAGATCACGAATATATATATGTACAAAATATATAATGAAAATTCTTTTAGTGAACTTCCGACTATTAAAATGTTTTTACAATATTTTCAACGTTTTGCTATAATGACAATGCAATATGTTAATAGTTAATAAAAAGTCGGCAAATAGATCATGAATATATATGTTTATATATATACAGTGAAAATTGCTTTAGCGTACACCTCTGGTAGGCGTACATTCAGCAAAGTTGCCCCACGCTGAGTGTTAGACTGAGACAGCTTTCATTGCAAATACTATATACATATATATGCTTGATCTATCGTTAACTTTGCTCAACAATTTATTAGAATTTCCCTCGTTGGACTTTTCAACTTTTACAAGTTTTGAAGCAACTTTTTTTTTGTATTTTTCATTTTGCAATTTTTCTTGCCCTTTAGCTTTTCTGTCTCTTTTTTTTCTGTCGTTTTTTTTTTTTGCGTCTCTTCAAGTTTTTGTATATTCTTTGCGCTCTAAAATTTATCTTTGATCCCATCAACAGTTATTATAATATTCTTTTTTTTTTTGTTTTTTTTTTGTTTTGCAAATTTCCTTTTAACGCTTTAAAAATTCAATCAAATTGATTGCCGCTTCTTTTTTTTCTTTTCTCTCTCTCTCTCTCGCTCTTTCGCAACCCTTAGTTCTTTAGACTTTTCGCCTTTGCCTTTTTCACTTTGATCTTCGGTAAGCAGAGAAAAAAAAAGAAAAAAAAAACATGAAAATTTTTAGAATTTTGCCCATCGTACAATTGCGTACAATGGAACAATGCGGCAATGTTGGCTAATGAATTTTCAATGTGAACTCAATGAAGCTCATTAAAGCGATGAAAGGCGATGTCCCTTTTGCTCTATCTATCTCTTTCTCTCATTCTCTCTCTCTCATTCTGTTTCGATTTCTATGCGAGCTAGCAACAATGGGCAATGAGCTGATTCATAACTCATTGAACTTTTGCCGGCAGCAACAATTGCAGCGGCAACAACAACAGCAGCAGCAGCAAAAACAACAACAACAGCAGCAACATAAAAAATGTCAATCAACAGCAGTTAACTGTTTCCCCCCGCCCCCCGACGCACTGCCGTACATGCTATTGGCAGAGTGGCAGCAGAGCTCCAACGCCCCCCCAAACGCTGTGCAGTACGCACATTGAGTCTAAGTACGATGACGCCTTAAGCACATTAGAAGCGACGCCAAGTGCTGACAGCAGACGCTGCTCAAGTGCGACAGACAACAAGAGACAGACAGAGAGACAGAGAGAGATAGAGAGAGAGAGTCGTAAATGTGGTAATAATAGTCGCTGTGGGGCCCATCGTTGGGTGTCGAAAGGCAAGACATAAATGTCGAAACATATGTTTATGTTAGATGTGCATTGCGCTATAGACACTGCTGCTGCTGTTGTTGTTGTTGTTGTTGCTGTTGTTGTTGCTGTTGTTGCTGCTGTTATTGCTGCTGTTATTGCTGCTGTCCAGTGGACAGGTCTATTACCCAGCGCAAGTGCTGCTTATGTCGACGATATGAGACACCAGCAGACATCAAGCTAAAAGTCTACGAAATTGCCTTCACCTCTTTGTGTGTGGTCCAGACTATTGCTAACAACATGTGCTGCTGCTGCGAGTTGCTGCTGCTGCCAGTTGCTGTAAATGGTAAATGGGCGAAATGTGAAATGTTTTGGGGAAATGGCAAATGACAGATGGAAAAATGAGAAAAAATTGCCAGATAAATGAATAGACGAACATTTTGTGAGTGATGTCTGTCTGTCTGTATGTGTGTGTGTGTGTGTGTGTGTGTGTCTTGTCTGTCTGTGTGTGCGTTGGGCGTTTTTGCATATTGCAATTTGAAGGTTGTAAATCAATTGATGACATTTGTTAGCTTTGTCTTTGTGGGCTGTCAAACTGTAAATACCCTGTAAAATAAATACATAGGGTAGGCTGTGACGAATGCATCAAATACTCAGTAGTGAATGTATGTAGATAAGAAATTTGAAATGTTAATAAAAAAGCTTTAATGAGCTTTAATGCGCTTTAAAAGCTTTAATGCGCTTTAAAAGCTTTGTTTCGCGATTAAATGAGCTTTTAATGTAAAATTCAAATGATAGTTATGAGCTTTGACAGCTTAGTTACAAGATTAAGTAAACTTTTAAAGCTTTCTTTAACAAAAAAATTGAGCTTTGATTATTGAAAGCTTTGTAAGCTTCTTTAAATGTTAAAGTTGCCTTTCAAAGTTCCGTTTAAGTGAACTTTGAAGTTTCGTATTGCGCATAATGTAGCTTTAAAAAGCTCCATCTTGACATGAAGTGAGCTTTAAAAGCTTCAGTAGGCGTTTAAGTGAGTTTTGGAAGCTTTATTCAATGCTGAAATGATTGTGAATCTTGGATTAACCTTTAAACCATATTTTGAAAGTTTTATTTTAGGTTGAAGTGTTATTTGAAAGCTTCATTTGAAGATTAAATGAGCTTTGCAAGCTTCGTTTCGCATTAAAGTGATCTTTGAGCTTCATAAAATCTCAGATACAGATAGTACAGTTAATACTCTATATGTGCTTTGCGACTCTTCTAGCAAGAAGCTTTAGTAAGCAGAGCGTAAATTCGCATATTACAATTCATTGCATTATGAATGAGCAGAAGCAGCGTCTTTAATGCAAAAGCTTACAAATAAACTTTCAGCAACTGCCATCATGGCACAAGGCTAAACGAGACATAAACTTGATTTGACTGATTAAATCGTGACAAATGCATACACAAAAAAAAAAAAAACAAAAAAAAGTCAACGCAGCAGGAGAAAAAGGTAACAAAAAAAAAAAGTGAAACAAGAAGCAAAGGGTTGCCATGTCGAGACAGACAAATAGAGAAACAAAAACATGCAGAGGCAGGCAGACGACAGAGATGAAGAGGGAGTGAGAGCAAGAGATAGATAAAGAGAGAGGGAGAGATATAGAAGAAGGTGCTGAAAGTCAAAGAGTTGTGCTAAACCATAATAGACATCGGTGCTCATTATACAAATTGCACAGCAGTCAGCGGCAGCAAAGAGAGAGAGAGAGGGAAAGTGAGAGAGATAGCGTATAAATGCAAACTGAACTGTAGTTGAGTTTAAGCTTTCGAACAAGACAAGAAGATGCGCTGCAGCAGGCCAAAAGGTCTGCAAATTGTGACGAAGATGTAGACGAAGACTGCGACGTAGGCAGAGGCAGTAGACTATCAGTGAGACTGAGACTGAGACATTGACTGAAGCTGAGACATAGACTGAGACTGAGACTGAGACTATGACTGGGACAGTGACTGGGACTGGGACAGATTGCGTCTGTGGCTTTTGGTGAATGGCAGCGGACAAAACGAAACGAAACACAAAGGAAAGGAAACGAAACGGAAAGAAACGAATCTTATGAATTGAGATTCAGATTCAAATGAGGCTGAAGCAAAAGAATCTATTAAGATATTATCAGCAAAAGCGAGACGACAGGCGGCAGCAGTAGAAGGCGAAATCAGTGTTTATGCCGTGCAATTGTTGCAGACATCAATGTGCAACGGCACAGGGGGAGGGGGGGCCAAGCAGTGGCATAACAACATACAACATGCATCACACTCTCGCTTAGGGTAGCCACAATTGCGACCATTAGCATAAGTAAAAGCTGCTGTAAAGGGTGAAGGGTATGCGGGGTGCTGAGTAAAAAAGGGCTGACGGAATATCAACCCTTTTTTTTTTACGTATGACAACGACAAATATTTGCCGGATAATATGAATAACAAAGCAAGGCGTAGACAGACGTCGAAGTTGTACAATGAAAGAGACAGAAAGAGAGGAGTGAGCCGGAGAGTGAGCGAGAGAGAGAGAGAGAGAGAAAGAGAGGGAAGGCAGTGATGTAAAGGCATAAAGTGGTAAGTTGGTGACTAGGCGGCACAGTCAGCCAAAGCATTGCATAGAGTCAGGGAGCACAACCTACTTAAGCTACACGGCTGTAGACCAAAGGCAGTGGCAGAGCTAGTGCCAGACATGGAAGCAGACACAGACACAGATACAGACACACAGACACTGAGACACAGACAGCGAACAGATTCAGCCACAGAGTCAGAGTCAGAGCGACAGAGCCAAGGTAAGGTAAGTAAAGGTTGAGGCGTGGGGTGAGCAGTGGCAGTGGCGGCGGCGATGGCGATGGCGATGGCAGAGGCAACTTAAACTAAAAGGCCGCATGGGCAACATTGCTAGCTGCATGTTGATGTTATTGCTGTTGTTTTTGTCGCCGCTGTCTGAGACGCAGACAACTTCAAAATGTAGCTGGAAACTGTGTTTGGGTGCTGCAGGATGACAGGGGGAAAGGAGCGGGGGGTGAGAAAAGAGTTGGCAAAGTGCAGACGTAGACGAATTGCTGACTGACACAAAAGTGCTTTTGTTGCAAGGTTTAAATGGCAGCAGTAAAGGCAGAAAGAGAGAGAGTAAGGGAGAGAAAAAGACAGCGTCAGAGAGAGCGAGAGCGCGTATAATAAAAGTTGATGGGAAGAGAGATAGAGTGAGAAAGAAGTAATGTAGCAGACGTAGAAAATAAAATGAGAAGAGAAAGACAGAGAGAGAGAGAGAGAGAGAGAGAGAGAGAGAGAGAGAGAGAGAGAGAGAGAGAGAGAGAGAATGAAAAGGATACAGAAAGAGAAAGAGATAGATACAGAAAAAGAAAGAGAGAGAGAGAAAAAGAGAAAGAGACAGGAAACGAGAAAGAGAGAGGAAAAGAGAGAGAAATAGAGAGAGGAACGGAGTGTACATACATATATACAGAGAGAGAGAGAGAAGGAGAGGAAGGAGAAAGAGATTGAGAAAGAAAAAAAAACATGAGCGAGCGAGAGAGATAGAGAAAGAGAGAGAGAGAGAGAGATAGAGAGAGAGAAAGAGAAAGGAACGAGATAAAGACAGAGATAGTGAGACGGAGTGAAGGAGAGAGTGAAAGAGAGTGAGGAATACTGAAAGAATGAGTGCAAAAGAGGAATGAAACAGAGTAGCTTGAGCGACAAACAGAGAGAAAGAGAGAGAGAGAGAGTGAGAGAGTGAGATGACAGCATATTTGGTCAAAGCATGTCAAATATTGCAGCCATTGACAGCATTGACAAAAAGCTGTCAGCTATGAAATCGCGTTCAATATGCTTTGCCTTTTGTTAGAGCAGAAATTTAGTCGCCATAAAGAAACACGACAACAACAATAACAACAACAAATGAAATAAGCATGAAAAAAAACAACAACAACAACAGAAATGCGAAAGCCAAGCAACTGCAGTCACACACACACAGACACACACACACATACACAAACACACATATACACATATATACAAAAAATTGCATGCTGAGCTCGTCTCGTCGCGTCTGCAGTGCAGACGGCACTGCACTCCTCATCCCTTTGTCTGCTTACTCCTGCATTTTTATCCAGTTTTTTCCCTGCTGCTGTTGCGTCTGCTGTTGTTGTTGCGTCTGCTGCTGTTGCACTTCAGACGCTGCTTTTGTTGCACAGCCAACGCCAACAATCGACGCACACAGACAGAAACGTGCAACGGGTGCGGCAACCAGCGGGTGCAATACGGGCTGCAGGGGCATATGAAGCTCTTGTAAGGGAAGCGGGGAAAGGCCGGGTGGTGGGCGGGTGATGTTGAGTATTGCAGACAAAACAATATGTTTGTTTGGATTACGCTGCGACGCGACGCGACACGAACGCAGCAGCAGCAATAGCAGCAGCAGCAGCAGACGCAGTCGCTTTCTTTGTGTGCGCAAACAATTGGAGCAGGCGGAAGTTGCATGACGGCAGCAGTGACGGGACAACCAGCAGACGTGGCAAACATTTTTTTTTTTGATGGAATCACAATTCTTGCTGCGACTGCTGCTGCTGTTGCTGCTGTTGATGCAATTTGTGTTGCTGCTACACCCTAAAAAAAAAAGCGAAAAAGGAAGCACCTTGGAAAGTTTACGTCTTGCGTTTTTTTTTTATTATTATTTATTTATTTTTTTTTTTGCGCCTTGATTAACTGTCAGTGGCTGAAAAGTGATTTAATCAAGGAACTGCAACAGCAGCAAGCAGCAACAGCAACAGCAAGATCTAAAGCTGCAATGCTGCTAGCAGCAACAACATAGCAACATGTGGCACATATGGGCTAACTGACTTGTCTATCTATCTCTTTCTTTCACTCGCTCTCTCTCTGTGTCTGCTCTGCTCTGTAACTTGGGAGACTTGATGCGTCGCGTCTGCAGCATTGTCGACCACATCAATCAACTTGAGACTCAAGTGTCTGCGCCGGCGACGTTCGCTCTTAACCGAAAGGCATCCTTCAAGATGCGTCTCAGACCTTGCCAAACCCCCCCGCTCCTTGCCGCACCCCTCGCTCCCTTGCCAGGCAGCAAGAACAACGTCCACTTGCAGCTTGAAGTGTAGAATGAAGAGTTTTGCTTGCTGTGAAGTGGCACTGTGGGCATCATTCATTGCTGTGGCTCGGACTGCTGTGCAGCTGTGCAGCTGCGACATACTGGGCACCTTCTTGCCTTGCCTCAACATGTTGCATTCGACTGTTCTTAAAACTGTCCTGCTGCACACCCCCCCCATCCCTCCTTGCATGTAATTTTTATAACTGCATTCAACATCTGCGCAAAGCTTATCAACTTTTGACAAGACAATCTCGGACTTGTAGCAGTAGGAAAAAAAATTAAATGCAGTCAACAATTGGCCAAAATTGCTGCAACATTAAAGCTGCAACAAACAAATTTAAAGTTGCTATAAATATTTGCTATAAATTTTTAATTATTTTTTTTTCGTTTAGAAATTTGCATTAAGTAACAAGAGTTAATGCAGCATATTACGGAAACTGTTTACATAATTTTTATAGCTTTGCTTCATACAGCTGCCCTTCAAGTCGACAACTCAAAGCAAATACTCAAAAAAAAAAGAAGAAGCAAAAAATTCAGTGAAAGCTTCAAGTGGAAATAGAAGTGAAAGAATAAAAGTAGAAGTAGAAAAATTGTCAATTTAGTTGTTTGTCTGGCTTTTGGCTTTGTCAACTGTAGCTTGTTTTTTTTTTTTTTTTTTGTGCTATGTTTGCCAATGCTGCTGCTGCTGTTGCTGTTGCTAAGCTTATTTACTTATTATCCTATTAAATAACCTGCCAAAAAAAAATGAAACGAAAAGCAAAGAAAAGAAAGATAAGAAAATAAGAAAGAAAAAAAATAATGTAGCAGGACATGGGGCACTGAGCGACAGTCAGCGACAGTACCTGGCCCAAAGGATACGCAAGTGTCTCATTAAAAGAAATAAAGACAAGTCCTTAAAGTCAGTCGCAAAACAGCTACACAAGCTTCGCACTCTGCATTGTCTTTCACATGCATGAGTGAGTGAGTGAGACAGAGACAGATAAACAGATAGACAGAGACAGATAGTCAACTTCAAGGACAACTACAGCACGATGAAGCACAACAGCAACAAGCAAAGAAAAAAAAAAGAGTGCCAAAAAAAAAATCAACAAAAATGCGCTATTAAGGCAATTTCAGCAGATCCTTCGAATTTGCTACCCTACCCCCCAGCTCTCCCCCCTCTTTTTATTCTCTTTTTCCCTGCTTACCACATTGCTCACTGTTACTGTCTGCACACTGGCAGCAACGTCCCATTACAGCGTCGCCGGCTCAGACAGCGACAGGCAAAGTGGCTCAATGTCAGACACAGATACAAACATACAAAATGCACACACAAACACACACACACACACACACACACATACTAACACACACATATGCAGAAATATACTGACGCCTCAAAGTGATTCAAATGCTCACATACATTCACATACACGCACACACACACACACACACACACACACACTGTCGCTCTTTTGCCATTACACTCTCTCACACGCTCGCTCTATCTCACTCTCACATATTGTCATCATTGCAGCAGCTTAAATGCAGGCATATAAAAGCTCTCTGCCCGCCTAAGCGCTACGCTGCGCTGCTACAAAAAGGGATAGCCCGACTATCGTATGGCTGGCTCTCAGTCTCTCAGTCTACAGTCTGTCTCATTCTAGCACATGTCTCACTTTTGCCACTTTGTTACTCACACTGCGCTTTGCGCTCTCTTCATGTACTGCGTTTGTATATATGTGTGTGTGTCTGTGAGTGTGCAGCAGACGCATTGAAACAAAATACCGAAATTCTATGCGTGACCTTGAAAAGTATTCCTTGCTTGACGTTGCTTGCTGCTGTTGTTGTTGTTGTTGTTGTTATTGCGGCTGTTGTTATTGCCGGTCTCTGCGTCGGTGGTTGTTTGTGTAGCTGTTGCGGCTCGGCTGCTGTCTGGTGTTTGTCGTCGTCGTCGTCGTTGTCGTTGTCGTTGCTGCCGTCGCTGCCGTCATCGTTGATTTTGTTGTTGCTGTCTGCATTTTCCTTGTTGTCTGCGTACAATTTGAGTTGCTGCTGCTGCTGCTGTGTTTTAACGTTTTTTTTTTGCTTGCCATTTTTTTTTTTTTCGTATGTTTGAAGTTGGCTTTTTTTATTGAACGCGCCACAAAATTGTAAAGGCAAATGCGACTTTGACGTCGACTGCGCGTCGTTCGCCTCTCACGACTCTTCACTGTGACTCTGTGTGTGTGTGTGTGTGTGTGTGTGAGTTGGCTGCATTTTGACGTCAGACGCCCAGGGACCTTTGGAGAGGCAGACAGTGGCACAGACTGACAGACAGACAGACAGACAGGCAGTGAGACAGCCAGACATGCAAAACAAAACACATGAAAATGACGAAAACGAATAATAAAAAAAAGGATGTGAACAACGTTGCGTTTTGTGGATTTCAGCTTTTGCTAAAGTTACTGCTGCTGCTGCTGCTGATGCTTTGAAGGTGCATTAAAGTAAACGAGAATTTTTCATATTTGATTGAGAAACGCAATTAAAAATCAGATTTACAAATTTTTGGGGGATGTAAGCAAGTAAAGAAAGGAAAGAGTAAAAGAGAATTAAAAGAAAGAGAAGGAAAAAAAGAAGAAAAGCAGTTGTAATAAATTAACAGTTATTTCGATAGTAAATAATCGTTATACACATATCGATATAGTTAGTCTGTTCATTTACATTATAGTTATCGTTATCGATAACAGCATTACTGATGAATTTCTGCATATTTATGTCTAAAGTAGTCAAACACAATTGATTGCACGCGTTATATCGATATCTGTTACTTATCGTTATCGATACATATGAATTATCGTTATCGTTATCGATAGTCTCATTTGTAATCAGAAATTTCTTAACAGTTATTTCGATAGTAAATAATCGTTATACACATATCGATATAGTAAGTATGTTCATTTACATTATAGTTATCGTTATCGATAACAGCATTACTGATGAAGACACATTCTAAGCACATTTATCTCTAATGTAGTCAAACACAATTGATTGCACACGTTATATCGATATCTGTTATTTATCGTTATCGATACATATGAATTATCGTTATCGTTATCGATAGTCTCATTTGTAATCAGAAATTTCTTAACAGTTATTGCGAAAGTTAATAAACATAATTGATTACAAACATTATACACATCGATATATGTATTTAGTCTGATCGTTATCGTGCTATCGATATCATTTCCATTTAAACTTTAATTACATTCGATTAATCACTCTGCATGCGTAACAAATTATTAATAGTCTTACAACTAACTACTTGCCACATATGTATGTCTGTATCGATATCGTTATCGATTGCCGATGTTATCGCTGCCAATACGGAAAAAAGAAAATTTTTGCAATAATTGCAATCATTTTTCAATTGATAGCAAACGCAATCATTATGTTTAATAAATGCCAAAAGATAGTTATTATACTAGCTCGTCTATATCCCCCCGCCCCCCCTTACGCCTTGTCATTCCTATGGCATTGGCAGCTAGACAACTAGCTGGCAATCATTGCTGCTTGCTGCACTTATTCTAATTGGCGGCCATTAAGTGAGAGGAGACTACAGTAGCAGCAAACCGCAATCGCAGCAGTAGCAGTGAATGAAGCTTCAACGATGTTGCATTTGGGGGGAAAAAAAATTATGAAATTCTTGCAACACATGAAAACAACAGGAACCTGTTTATTTTTTTTCTTTTACCTTCAGTCTGAAGTCCTTGTAATGATTTCTCTTACTCTTCGCATCTCAATATATACGGATGTGGCGAGTCAGACTGGCGCGTCACGGCGCGCATGCCCAGTAGCTGTAGCGTTGCAGTTGCAGGCTGCGCGGGGGTAGACTAAGAATCGTTGCGTCTGCGCGGCGGCGGCTTGTTTATAATTAGCATTTTGCGATTGCAAGTCGCTTGATAAGCCAATTGTATCTCTGTATGTATATGTATATGTGTGTGTGTAAGAGAGGGACAAAATATAAGATTTATAGCGAACAGGATATTGAGAGATTCTTCTACTTTTGCAGGTCGAAAAGGGCTACGCGTTATGCGTTTCTCTGTGGCTGCTGTAGACAGATGCAGCAACATCCTGTCCATAACTTTTAGTTGGCCTGTCGTTGCAAAATTGCATTGGCATTGCACTGTGTTTGGCTGCTCTGTTGGGGCGCGTCATTGTGTTTGCTCCACATGTTGCACGTCTCTGTCTGTAGTAACTGAAGCCTCATGCACCACTTCCCCCAACACACACTGCTGCTGCTCTTTTCACAACTAAAGTCCAACTGTTCAACTGTTGTCCAGTTGCTTCCCTCTTCTGCTGCGGCTGCAACTGCTGCTGCTGTTGCTTCGATTTACAAATGCACATAAATTTTAATGTAATCACATTCACAGTCCGACGTCGACGTTCAGTTTGACCAAACGTCGAGACGCATCGACTCTTTGCATCTCTGCACATCTCTTACTCTATACGATGGCTGCCTGCCTCTGCCTTCGCCTCATGTCTGTGTCTCAGTCTCGGATTGTGCGACTGCGACTGCATCGCATTCAGGGATTTTGCAACATTTCATTCAATTTAATTCGAGTTGAATGCCGTCGACGTCGTCGTCGCCGACGTTGTCGTTGTTCGATTGTTGGCCGCCGTTTTGATTTGGCTGCCTGTCTGCATGTTGCAACCTCGTGGTTTGGTCTGACGGGTTGCGGGCTGACGGTTGCAGGTACTCAGACTCAGACACACACACACACACATGCACACACACACACATGCACAAAGAGACTGAAACTCAGACACAGACAGAGACTTTGACTGCGATTTGCGATTGCGACTCTGACTGAGATTCAGTGCCAGAGATCTGGGGCCGCCTGTCAGTGTGCACTGTCTGGGATCTGCCTCTTCATCCGCTTCATGTGCTTGTTATACACTTTAAGTTCAAGCTTATCAAGGTATTTCCATTTTCTTAAACAGCAAAAATTAACTGCAGGAACTTGGATTTCGAATATAAAAATATGTTAGATATGTTGAAAATTGTCATAACTGATCTAGATCCAGATTATATTATATAAATAACTCAGACATAATAAATTTTAAGGATTTTTACTGTAGTTCCTGCAATAGGATCACCACTTTCCCTATAGATAACTTTGTTATTGTGTTTGCTGTTTTAAGTTATGTTGAAATATGTCAGATCTCAGCCAAATCCAGATTAATTAATACAAAAAAATCAAATTCCACAAATTTTAAAGGCTTATCCTAAACTTCCTGTGATAGAAACTTGACTTTCCCTATAGTAAATTTGTTAAAAATTTTGTTTATTGTTGTTGCTGATTTTCAAACAAGTTGAAATGTGTCAGATCTAATCTAGATCCAGATTATATAGCATAGATAACTCATACATATTAGATTTCCAAGATTTCCCTAAAACTTTCATAATAAATTTTGGCTGCTTTTCAGGAATATTGCCACATATGTAGATGAAGTCTTTAATTCTTCATCTATGTAGAGTATTACGTATTCGTTGTGCCTTTCAAACGTTTGTTTTTATTGCACATTCGCAATGACAGTCAAAACTGAGAAATGCAAGGGTTTTCATACCACATGCGTCTGTCTGTCGCTCGCCATTGCCCTAACGTCCTGCCACAACTGCAGCCGTCTGTGGCATGCCTCTTGCAAACTGCTGCTAGTCACATAATTAAGTATCTTTTCTGCCGTTGCAAGCTTTAACAGCAGCTTACATATAACAGTTTTTTTCTTTTCTTTTTTTTTTTTGCTTTCTTTTCATTTTCTTTTTTTTTTTGTGCTCGTTTTTGCGCGCCACTTGGCCAAAAAGTTGTTGCCAAAAAAAAAGAAAATAGAACTTGACGTGTGGAAAGGCTGTTGGAAAAGTTTTTGTGCCAACTCATGGCCAGAAGTTGCCAGACGACAAGTAGCCTGAGTGCGACACTTTTCTAGGACACATTATATACAAACACTAACACATACACATACACTTACAAGCAGTTTTAGTTTACTGCGAGGCGCCAAAAAGTAGGCAGTAGATTTCTATGACGCATACACCTCGCACACTTGTGCCCTTTGGCCATCATCATCATGTCGAGCAGTTGCTTTTGCTGCCCACTTGATGGCTCTTTTGAGTGGCTTTATTTATGCACTTTACTGTCTCGCTTCTTGCTTCTCGCGTCTCACGTCTTTTGCTGCTACTCGCCCATCATTTGGCATTTGCCATTTTGCCCATTCGCCTGGCTGAACATTATCCTGACCACGTTTTGACGCAAAAGGCGAACACAAAATTTCATTGGTAAAACTTTTGCTAGGCGCCATTATAGGCACTGACTTGGAGGTATCCTGTAAGAAGTGCTTAGGGAATGTTATAATGGCATGTTGTTAGGACAGAGAGAAGTATTGTGACTAGACTGTAATAAAATTGTAAAGCTAGCGATAAGCTACAGTTCTCCTTAAAAGATCTTGAAGAAGCTACAGTATCTAGGCTCCAGGCTGATATGGAAGGAGTGACTAAAATCTAGGAGTGCTTGAAGTTTAGTTCTAGCAATAGTTGATATAAACTTTATTTTATTTTTATTTTCCAATATTATTTTCAATAAGTAAATGTAGTCGAAAGTTATATGATCTATTACTTAGTTCTACTAGAGTTTCTATAATAAATTTCATGGCTATAGCTACTATAGTTACAAAGATCTGTTGAATTTTGAGCGATTTAAGCTGCGCTTGAAGTGAATTTCAGGGAATTTCGTTCCAGAATGTGTAAATTTGAGCTTGTTTGCGGTTATCCTATGTCATTGTCAACAGGCAAGTTTACCCTAAAGATTATATTCATCTATTTCCAAGTACTGTCAGACTTTATATAACAAAACTTTAAAGTCTATGGCTACCACAATTGCAGAGTTCTGCATGATGTTGCAAGTTTATGCTCTACAATCATCAAAACTGTCTTAACAGGGTATCCAAAGCGTAGCTTAACATACCCTGCTGTCTGTCTACCCACAGCAAACAATTTGCCAACTCTTTCAACTCTCAGCTTTTCCATTTGTCCATTTTGACTTTGAAAATTTGATTTGAGAAATGCGTGTGGGAGTCTGTCCTACAGTCTCGCTGTCTCTTACAGTCTAACTGTCTGTTGAATGTCTGAGCTTCTGGTTTTTTTTTTGGTTAGCATCGTAAAACGTCTGCGGCAGCAAATTAATCAAGATATTAACAACCCTCCGAGTGACCAAATGATGTGGGCAAAAAAAAAAAAAAATAAAAATAAAAAAAGGGTTTTCTGGCCAAGGTCAGAAAAATTGAGTTATGAATTATTGAATAAGTTTGAAGCGTGGAATTTCAAATTTGGACAGAGACAGAAAGTGATAAAGAGAGAGAAAGAGAGAGAGAAAGAGTAATGGCTAGAGAGTTTGTAGCCAAAGAGGGAATCAGCCGAGGCAACCTGTTGAAGGCGTCAGCTACAAGGGGCACCTTGAGCTTCTGTCTGTTGAATTGATTAGAGGGATGCAAGCAGTTGAATCATTGTCTAGCGCGCTGATTGGTTGCACACACATACACAGAAAGAGAAAGAGAGAGAGAGTGAGAGAGAGAGACATGCAATCAAAGCTCTGTTGATTATGTAATAATACATAAAATAAAACACAGTAAAATGCAGACAGAAGCTGCGCGCAATGCCAGACACCAAAAAAAAAAACAACAAAAAAAACTTCAAAAGTTTTTTGTTTTTTTTCGTTGCCTTACAGCTAACAGCTTCTCATCGATGCCACGCCTCTAGAGCAAAATGCAGGCGAAAATTGTTTTTGTGATTGTAGTCTCAACAAAACGCATGAAACATTTTTCGCCCACTCAAGGGTCGCAGACACGTGAAAAGAAGCCTTGAGGCGTTGTCGTAAGCGAAGGGGAAGCAGAGAGTGAGAAAGTGAGTGAGTGTGTGTGAGAGAGAGAGAGAGAGAGAGTCGCATGTGCAACAGACAATAGAGTATGAGAAGTCTCAAATCTTTGGCTCACACTCTCCCGCTATTCTCTCTCTCTCTCTCTCTCTCTCTAACACACACACACACAGCATGCTCCTTTGTGCAGGCAACAAAAAATAAAGTTTATGACTTTGACTGCCGACGGCGATGACGATGCTGACGACGACTGCGATGTTGTCGTTGTTGCTGTTGCTGCCTCTAATGTCTGCACCGGCGACGACGGCTGCTATTATAGTCGATTTTGCATTGTTCTTCAACTTCTTGAGGCTGTGCACAGTGGCACAAAAATCATTATGTTACTCAACATTTTGCGCATGCAACTCGATCACTGCAAGCGCTATGCAAATTTAGCTAGTTCCGTTTCAATAGAACTAGTTCAGCTGCACTAAGCTTTACGCTAACTGTTTGTCAAGCTCTGTAGACTAATCTTGCCTGCACACATAGATAGTGAGTGAGAGAGAGAGAGACAGAGAGAGAGTGAGTAGTAATACGCACATGGGCTGCCCCCGAATAGCCGGGCAGTCGTAATACGTAAACGAGGCACGAGACGACGACAAACAAAAGACAAAAGGCGTTGCGAAACTTTAGCGCGTCATTCATCCTCAACCAAGTCCAAATATTGCACCCTCGAGCAAAATGCACAGAATACACAGACAGACATAGACAGAGACAGAGACAGAGACAGACATAGGCGGACAGACAGAGCAGACAGACAGCCATATAGACAGACAGTGTAAAAGTCTAAGTGTATGTGTGTGTCTGTGTGTGTGAGCAAATGCCACAGCGAATGAAGTGTGTTTGATAGAACGAGAGAGAGAGAGAGCGTGAGTGTGTGTGTGAGAGCGAGAGCCAGAGAGAGAGAGCGGGAGTGTGAGTGCGAATGCGACAGCGAGCCACATTTATAGCACGAAAATTAAGTAAAGCGTAAGCTGAAATGCACTCCCACTCGTCAGCTTCGTCAGCCTTCCCCCACACAGCTCTTTGCTCTTCGCTCTACACTTTACACTCACAGCTCTGTCATGCTGCCATACTCCGTTTGCCTACGAAGCCGAACACACACACATACATATACTATGACCGTGCGACGTGTCGGCCGTTTTCTTCGTCGGCACACCGAGCGCCCGACGCACTCCGTCTGGCTCATCGTCTGGCACTTGGCATTTGTTTTTATATATGTTTGTATGTGTGTGCGTGTGTGTGTGTGTGTGTGTCGCTGCGCTGCTTAACCTTGAAAAACGAACAAGTCCAGTCGCAGTCGCAGTCGCAGTCGCAGTTGCCTTCCTTTTACACCCGCTGCTGCACGACTGACAGTTGACTGGCGACGACGACAGCGACGTAGGCAGCGACAGCGACAGCAATGGCAAAAAGCCGGCAATGATTTTTCGTCCTCGTCGTAAAATGAAATTTACGAAATATTCGACGCCTTTTTTTGCTGTTGTTGTTATTGCTTTTATATTTGCAGTGTTAGTTGTTATTTTTATTGTTGTTGTTGTTGTTGTAGACTGAAATGTTTGAAGAAGTATGAAGAAGCAGCAGCAGAAGTGGCCAAAGTCGAAGTCGACAACAACAACAACAACAACAACAGCAGCAGCAGCAGCAGTTGCACAGTAAAACCTGCATATAATGAACTGACAAACACTTTGACAGCGCAATGTGTGCGTTATATGTAGCTAAGTTTCACTGTTAGCTGCAAATAGACAGAGAGACAGCGATGCTTGAATTGAATAACTTTTTTTTTTTTGAAAGAGATTGAGCAGCATAAAGTGGGAATGGGCAGCGGGCAGCGGGATGTGGAGGCGGTAGAGTTAAGGTAGAGAAGTATAAACTCTTCTTCAATGGTCTGACTTTTGCATAAGTGCTACATGTCTTTCACTTTGCCGCACACGCCCCCGCCCATTCTCTACAGCTCTCTGTCAGCATAGCCAAGGCGAGCCACTACTTTGCGTGCACAATAAAAGCCTAAGAGCTGCCCCCCCAGAGAGAGAGATAGCTGAGCAGAGCGAGAAAGAAAGATAAAGAGAGAGAGAGAGAGAGAGAGAGAGCGAAAGTGTGTGTGAGTGTTGTCTGCCAGACAGTTGTAGAAAGGGTTGCGCGCACATTATTATAGCAGCTAGAGAAAGAGAGAGATAGAGAGACAGAGAGAGAGACAGAGAGAGAGAGATATGGCGCAAGGATCTTCCGATTCTAACGTTAAAGTGAATTACAAAACACTTTTTGTTGCTGTTGCTGCTGTTGCTGTTGCTGTTGTTGCTGTTGTTGCTGTTGTCCTTGGAACTTCTATGTCAAAAATGCTGCGCAAAATGTCACAGGTAACGTCTAGCAGTGAAAGCAATGGCTCGATGGCATGATGGGCAGCATGGCGTGAAAGGAGCGCGGTGGCCATTTGCTGCTTAAGAAATTGTTGTGCGGAAATGTGAAAGGTTGACTGAGACAACAACAATAACAACAACAACAAAAGAGACAGCAACAACAGCAACAACAATAACAACAACAACTTGTTGTAAAAGGTGCCCGCAGCGCGCGCAATTTATTTATGAGTTTGTCTTTTTTTCCTCTCTGTCTCTTGGACGCTGACTTTGAGCAGCTGCCAGCAGCTGCCTCTCACTGTCCAGAACAACAAAATGTTCAGGCGACTTGCAGACTCTTTACAGACATTTGCAACACTCAATGGACTTTCAGTTGTTTCCTTTTACCATTTGCCGCTCTACCCACCAACCACAAAGCATAAGCATAAGCAGCAGCAACAGCGGCTGCCTTCCAGCGTGCCCCACGTCAAAAATATTGTCTGGCTGTCGCTTTGGCTTGGCAAATGCATCAATAATACTCCAAGCGCATCAAACTCTACACGCCTGCTGCTGTTGTTGCTATTGCTGCTCCTTCATCTTCTTCTTCTTATGCTCTGCTTGCCTTTATGTCTTCAACTTCATCGTTGCAGCAATTGTCTGGCTGCGTCCATCTGTGCCGCTTCATTTGGTCGTCGACGTCGCCGCTCAAATTAATGAAAACTAATGCGACACTGAGAAATTGATGATTGCTGTTGCCGACGCCGCCAATGTCTGTGCAACTGATGGCTTTTGCAACAGCAGCAAAACAGCCGCTAACCTCTCCCCTCCTCCCTCATAAAAGTCTTTTCATATAGCCCCCCCCTTGCCTTTGTTCTGTTCTGTTGTTGTGCTACAAAACATTAAAAATGACTGCGTCTGCTCGTCATGCACTTTGGGGTCGTTTCAGGCTGCAATCAACGTTGCCGACGCTAGCGTTGCTGACGACGTCGTCAACGTTCCAGACTGATTGATGCCGCCAATAAAATTAGCTGGGTGGATGTTTCCCTTTCGATTTCATTTTTTTTTTTTCTTTCTTCGTTGTTTTCTTCTTCTTGTTGTTGCTGTTATTGTTTTTCATCTCTTGTTGTGTCTCGTCATTTGAATGCTCCAAAAACTTTGGCAACTTTGAAGTATTGTCTGGTATTCGCAATCTCATATATCATTATCATCATCATTATCACCAGCAGCAGCAGCAGCAGCAGCATCAAAATCATCATCTTCTTCATCATCATCTTCATCATCATCATCATGCTCTTAGTCTTTGCCTTTTCTTCATTTCTTTAATTGCTTTTGCTTTTTGTGTAGCTCAATTTTAGCTTGTGCTAAAAATCTGTATAAATCATTGAATCTCAGCTATAGGCTGGACTTATAGCTATCAAAATTTTGTTTATAGCTTTTACTATGTCCAAGCAATTTTAAGAATTTTTCAAATTTTTTCTATATTTTGTCATTTCGATTATAATACTTATTGAAGTATTGCGAATTTTTATAGGTTTTTTTTTGAGGTTTTTTTTTTTTGTTAATTATAATTTTAATATTATAATTATTATTATTAAAATTCTAATATTATAATTCTGCCCATCTCTTAGTACTGTTAGCTGTCTAAATAAAAGCAGTAAGCTTATATAACACTGCATCGCAGTTATATTATGTGTTGCAGCTATCAAATTTAAATATTAAATAAAATATTTAAATATTTTTTGTAAAATTTTTTCTAAGTTTTCAAATTTCAATTATTTGACTAATTAAAATAGAGAAATTTTTAAGCATTTTTGTAGATTTTTTTATAAATTTTTAAATTTTGTTTTTCGTATTTTTGTCTCTTCAGTTGTCAATCTTTATAAATATTGCTATCTCATTTATGGCAAAAATATCTGCAGCTATTAAATTTTGCTTATAGCTTTGGCTTTAGCTTTGACTTTAACTTTAAATTATTATTATTATTTTTGCTTTACATTTTTATTATTTTTTTGCAGGCAACACCATTTCGATTATCTTTCACTGATTAAATAACTCAAATTTCATCTGAAAGTCAGAAAAAAAAAAAAACTCAAACCCTTTTTTACTCTATGCGGCGCGCTGTGTGTGTTTCTTCAAGATTGTCTGCAGACGACTTTCGTCACTTGCGTGAAATACCAAAGTTCATGTTGCGCACAGCAACACACACACACACAGACACACACATACACTGAAAGTATATAACTGTGCTCAAATTCCAAACTTTGTAACTGCCTAACTGTCTGTCCGTCTATCTGTCTGTTAGTCTGTTGCACAGTCAGTCTGCTTCTTACACTGTCTGTTCAACTGTTCGTCTGTCTGTCTCTTCAGCTGTTTGCCTGTCTATTTATCTGTCTGTCTGTCTGTCTGTCTGTTTATCTGCCTGTCTGTCTGTCTCACAGTCTGACTTGGCTAGCTGCTTATCTAGCCCACAAAAAATTATTTGCTCAAGCTAAACGAGCGAGCGGGCCTATACACTGAAATTTTTGTGTTCTATTCTCTGCTTCTGCTGCTGCTGCTGTTGCTGCTGTTGCTGCTGCTTCTCTGCTGTTATTCAACTGTTCAACAATTGCATTGCGCTTTTTATTTGACTTATGACGAGACTTTGTATATATATATATATATATTTTTTTTTTCTCTTTCGGTTTTGGTTTTTCTTTTCTATTTTTTTTTTTACATGTTCAACTTGTTGTTTGCTTCAGCCGCTGGCAACCCGTTGGCTCGTTGTCGTTTGCTGTTTTGTTCATAGTTCATACTCGTTGCTGTTGTTGTTGTTGCTGTTGTCGTTTAACTTTTTTCATTGCCAGACGAAGCGCAAACATTTGCGAGTATTAATTAACGCTTTGTTGAAGTTTGCGCTTCGATGTCGCCGCCACCGCTGCCGCTGCCGTCGACTACAACGACAACGACGACGACATGACCAACATGGCTTGGCATCTGTTTCTGCATCTCTCTCTCTCCCTTTCTATCTCTTTCGCTCTTTGACAATTGTCAAACGTCATGCAGTGCACAAATATTACGTAGCCGCAATGTTTGCCGTTTTAATGTATTCTAAATTCGTGAATTTGTGAATTTCTCGAGACAAGCTACAAAAAAAAAAATAAAAAAAAATAGATAGAGAGAGAGAGAGAGTGAGAGAGAGAGACTGAGAGCAAGTCTGGATTCTTACTCAATTATTCAGGCATAATAAGCAAATTGTTTTAATATGCATAAATATCTTGTACGCCATTTGGCAAACAAGTCAAAAACTGCCAGACAAACTGGCGCGAGACACATGCTACATGGGCATGAGGCATGCGGCATGCGGCATGTTGGCTGTAAAGCAGCTTGCCTAAACTCCTCACACACACACACAAAAGATTGGACGGCATCAAGGTGTGTTTACATATATTTAACCTTCAAGATCCGCAGACTAAATATGCCAAAGGCAACAAACATTTGCCACCCGTCCCCTCCCCCCCTCCCTCTGCTTGCTCGCCCACTAAACCAAGCGCAAGTTTTTGACTATAGGCGACATGTTCTATACACTACACTATAACATGCAAATAGATAAAGAGAGAGAGAGAAAGACGGGGAGAGAGAGAGAGAGAGAGCAAGAGAGAGAGCGTTATATGTTTATAGTGTACGCTTTGTCTGGTTAGAACTTTGACTATGCAACATTATGTGTTTCACTACATTTTGTTTTGTTGAGGCGGGTTGGCCGGGGGGGGTGGCAGCTGAAGATGGCATTTAGGCCGCAGACTTAACGAGACTGAGTTGTACAGCAGCAGTAGCAGCAGCAGCAGAAACAACAATTACAACAATGCTAAAAGCTGAGGCCACAAAAACGAGCGACAGACAGACAGACAGAAAGAGACAGACCGAAACTAACTACGCATCGCATAAGCGCTAAGAGAGAGAGAGAGAGAGAGAGAGAGAGAGAGAGAGCGTACGCAAAGCATACTGGGAATGCTGAGAACGTTAAGAACGCAGCAGCAATGTCTAAGCTTATGGCCTTAAACATACCTTGACATCAACTACAATTAACAACAATTGTTGCGACTTATAGTTATGCTGCAAGCAGTTTCTATTACTTCTCTCAGTATGCACTTGGTATACCCCATGAAAAAAAAAATATTACAGCGTATTAACAAAGGAAAAAAAAAAAAGACCAGTAGCAACAAGCTTTGGCTGAGGCGCAGACACGCAAAAAAAAAAAAGAAAAAAAAAAATGAAACGCAACGGAAGAACAGCTCCTGGGGCAACTTAGTTGCGTTAAGTGTGTAAAGCAGGCAACATGAGGTGGCAAGATGCGGCGAGGTGAGACGCAGCTTGTTGGGCCGTTATATACATAGACATACAGACACACAGACATGCACGCAATAAGCGACGTAATGCCGGCTCAAGGACACGCGCTCTATATACAAAAGAGGCAGCAACAGAGAGAGAAAAAAAAAATAACAGAGAGAGAAATATATTTTTTTTTTTTTTTTTTTTTTGCTGCCTACGCATATTTAGGCCTAAATACATAAGCATTCATTGGGCTATTGTACATGAGTGTATGAGTGTTTTGTGAGTGTATGAGTGTATGTTTGTGTCTGTGTGTGTGTGTCTGTGTGTAGGTGTAGGTGTAGGTGTGCGACTATGAGTATTTTTTTGAATGTTTGTGTGCATGCGTCTAGGCGTCGTATACGCATTCGCCGGCATAATAATAATAATAATAAAGCATACGCCGTGTGAGGCAGCGGAAGTAGACATTGAGCATTGAAAGGAAGTAGACAAAAATATTGCGCACCTCGCTTTATGCTATGCAAATATGCTAAATATGCCTGTGTCTATCTCTCTCTCACTCGTTGTCTCGCTCTGTGCTATGTGTAGGATTTCTATTTATTTAATACACAGCAGTGAGAGAAAGAGAGAGAGAAAAAAAAGAAGAAAAAATAATATGACAGTAAATGTATGTGACGACAGCTTAGACATTTATGCGCAGTTAAGCTGATTGAAGATTGTTGCGATTTCATTTTTTCGTTTATTTTTTTTTTGGCTAAGACAACAGCGCCGCGTCAGCCTTGAAAACCAATTAGATTTTAAGTATTTAAATTCCAAAAAAAAAAAAAAAAAAAAAAATTATTTTTTTTGCGTATTTCGATTTTTTGCTGCTGACCTAATTTTTAATGCTTGAATTTTTGGCTTACATTTCTTTCCTTTTTTTCTCGTCATAAATGAGAGAGAAAAAATTGTATTTTGCATATCAAATTTCAGCTTGTTATCTTTTAGCATTTGTTATGAACATTAAAAGCAATTAGTAAAAGTGTCTGAAAAATCTATTTCTATATCTATATATAGCGATATATATATATATATATAGCGATATATATATGTGATTAGTGTAGAGTAAATTGACATATGTATACGCAATAAAAGTTATAGACAGACATCATAGATAGTTAGATAAACAGCAATCAGGCAATCAAACTGCCAGACATTGACAGACATTGAGAGTGAGTGAGAAAGAGAGAGAGAGAAAGGCAGACAGACAGACAAATGGTTAGCTAGTTAAACAGACAGACAGAAAAGTTGTCTGTCAGCAGCGTTGTCTGTGTCGCATGTCATGAACAATTGCAATTTGTATTTTTTTTTTTTTATTTATTTTTTTTTTATATTTTTTGTTATTGGTTTATTATTCATTATCAATGACAGAGGCAAAAGGCAGGCAGCAAAAGTTGTGCTTGTGCTATTGGCTTCTCTGCGCGTTAAATCAACTGTCGCGACATGCCTTAAGCCTGTGGCAATCAGTGGCTCATGTTCAATATTTGTATGAGGCGAAAGAGAGAGAGAGAGAGTGTTGCCCCAAATGGCGACACTGCAATTAGTTGTGCCTAATCAACATTGTGTGTGCATGTGTGTGTGTGTAATACTTGTTTTTACACCCCACCTCAACACACTAACTGCTGCTGCTGCCTCTTGCTGTCAGTCAGTTACTCAATCGATTTGGCTGCCTGTCTGACTCTCGTACTCTTGGCTGGCCGATGAACTGCGCCGGCCCCAATGGCTTCTGATTGCAGTCTCTGCACTCTTATTGCGCACGTGTCCCATTCATCATCTTTCAACAAACAAAAACATGGCGGGCAGTGCAGTGCAGTGCAGTGTTGTGGTGGCACGTTAGCTTGTTTGCTTGTGTTGCATGTCTTACTAGTTGCACTTTGCATAACATTTTCTTTATTTTTTTCAGCACACGTCAAGAAATGCGCAACAACAACAACAACAAAAAGTACGTTGTATATACGACACATGTTTTTGCCCCCGCATAAACGTTATTTGCCGCTTATCACCGCCTGCAGCAAACAGCAACAGCAACAGCAGCAGCAGCAGCGATCAATGCCCCAGCAGTCGAAACGCACGCGCTACGCTTTTTATTTTTTTTTTTTATATATTTTTTGGCTGTTTGTATGCGTTCATTGAACGCACTTTTCATATATCATGCAGGCTATCAAATCAGCATATAGATGTGTCTATATACTATATACTATATATATATATATATATATATTGGAACAGTTCGTTGTGCTAAAAGTTGATACCAAAATGTGAGTTGAACTTTTTGTTAAAGTTTGATTGTTGAAGAATTGAAATGTTAGTAGATTGTAAAGTTTAAGTTGGTTAAAGAGAGAGTTAGAGAGAGAGAGAAAGAGATAGAAAGAGAAAGAATTAGAAAGAAAGAGAGAGAGAAAAACAGAATTAGAGAGAGCGAGATTTAGTGAGAGAGGGAGTGTTAGAAAAAGATAGAATTAGAGAGAGCGAGAGTTAGAGAGAGCGCCAGGGTTAGAGAGAGAGCGAGAGTTAGAGAGAGAGCAAGAGCTAGAGATATATAGAGAGAGAGAGTTAGAGAGAAAGAGAGAGAGAGTGGGCAAGAGTTAGAGAGAGAGAGTGAGCAAGAGTTAGAGAGAGAGAGAGAGAGAGAGAGTGAGCAAGAATTAGAGAGAGAGAGAGAGAGAGCAAGAGTTAGAGAGAGAGAGCAAGAGTTAGAGAGAGAGAGAGAGCAAGAGTTAGAGAGAGAGCAAGAGTTAGAGAGAGAGTTAGAGAGAAAGAGTGCAAGAGTTAGAGAGAGAGAGAGAGAGTGCAAGAGTTAGAGAGAGAGAGAGAGAGAGAGTGCAAGAGTTAGAGACACAGAGAGAGAGAGAGCAAAAGTTAGAGAGAGAGAAAGAGAGCAAGAGTTAGAGAGAGAGTTAGAGGGAGAGAGATGGAGAGATAAAGAGAGAGAGAGAAGTTAGAGAGAGGGAGAACTTTTCGATATATCAGAAATATAAATTTATATATCAGTCATATAACTTCAGAGACTTCATATAAATCAGAGAAATATATTTATATAACAATCATATAACTTTATAGCTCAACTTTAATTTATCTGCTGAAAGTTAAATTTTCAGTTGTATTTTTTTTTCGCAATTTTAAGTTAACTTCGCCCAAAAGAGCAAAGCTGTCTATATAGTCTCATATATATATATATATAGTCTCAGTCTGTCTGCTATAATGTCTTCAAGCATATGCAGTTTTTATTCAGTTCCTTCTTCTTTTTTTTGCGTATCTTCTTTATGGCGCGATTGTGCGAACTCTTCTCTTGCGCAAATACAGATAAATACTTAAAATACAACAATAATTTTTTTGGGGTACATTTATAATAGCTATAAAACCGCAGACCAATGACCGAAGTAACATTGCGATACGACATTGCGACTCTGCAGCAGCGATCAATGCACCTTGGCCAAAAGGTGCAACGCCTTGTGTCTGACTGTGTTTCAGTGTCTTACTGCATGCATGTGTGTGTGTGTGTGTCTGAGTATGCAATGACGCACGAAACGCGATCAGTGTTGCTTGAACAAGAGACAGGCAGGCAGTCAAGAGGCAAGAGGCAAGAGCTTCACGCGCGCTCAACAGTCTCAACTCGTCGACCAAGAAAACTTGACCAACATGAGGCCAGGGTTTATTTTTAGACCAGCTGCAACTTAGCTTAAGTCAAGTCTCAGTCTTATTTCGCGAACTGTGCAAGCGAACGACGATTGCAAAATTGGCCCAGACAAAAGTTGTTTGCCCAGCCAGCATCGAGCATGGCCTTAAGTTCGTTAACTCTTCTTTAGCTGCTAGCTGCATGCTGTATGTTGCCTCTTACTGTTGCTCTCTTTCTCTCTGTGTGATCAGATTTATGCATGAGGGCTGCAATGCGACGCAACGCGTTCAAGTTTAACCCGAGGTCAGCTGCACGGTTGCAGTTGCAACGCCAAAGACGTTACAGCGACAAGAAAAGGGTTGGCCAATGCTGCAAATGTTATGTTGCAGGTGGCTCGCGGACCCATGTTACATGCCAATTTAATAGCACTTTTTTAACACACTCACCCACACACACACACACGCATATAGACGTGCTTACACGCACTTCTTACGGTTTCGTTGCTTGCAATGTCTGCTTGCTGCGTTCGTTTCGGTTCCATAAGATAATTTTTTTTTGGTTTTTTTTTTATTTTTTTGGAACCAGTTCGCGGCTGCGGAAGCGTGGCGTATCAACAGTATTTTGTCTTCATCTTGTCTTCTCTTCCTCTGCTTGCTCTTCTTCTTCTTCTTCTTGTTGCAGTTATTGTTTTTTATTTTTTGTTCGTCTCGCAGATAAATTTATGAGCGTTAAGTGAAGGCCAATAAAATTCTTTTTGTGTGTCTGGACTCGTTTTTTTTTTGGGCCTTTTTCTCTTTGGCCATCAGATTCGTCAGTTTATATACATATATATATATATATATGTTTGTATAACTTCAGACTTTACATGCCACATTAATTTTGAGAACTCAAAAAAAAAAAAAAAAAAAACTGCTGCCTTTTGTTCCGAAAACGTTTCCAAAGTTTCTACGAATCAGATCAGATCAAGAAGGATTCGTATATTATGCTATGGCAGCCAGTAAAATGTTTAGGAATTGCAAGTTAAAGCAACTAATGTGATTATAACGAAGCTGCTCAATTAAGTTAATCAAAATCAGATAAATGAATCGATTTTGACTAAATCATATGTCAATTATGCTATAAATCTGATTAATCAAATTCATTTCAATTTCAATTAGTTAATTTTGTAAGACTTGAAGAAGTTTAACTTGTCGATGGGTGAGTAAGGATTCATTAGTATTTGAACATATAAGTAGACAACATGTCGGGAAGTTTACTATTCTTATATTTTGTCGGTTTTCTAATGGTAAAAGAACGTAGTGCAACTGTTAGTCGAAAATTTTAATGCACAGTAAAATTTCTCATCTACTTTTAGTGTTCAGCACATGTACAATTCACAAATCTCCAATGCAGCTTTTTGAATGAAACTTTTGGCGAGTATACGCAATGTTATATTAAAGCCTACAATCGTTCACATAAATATGTTAACATCTATGGCAAACTCTATTATAAACCCTTGCATAATCTTAAGGTAAGTTTGTAACTTTTTTTTATAATAATTATAATTTTCTAATTTTACTATTTACAGGCAAAATTACAATTAATGCGTGATGATAATGGCTTTAAGCCATTTCTTATTGATGTAACGTTCGATGCATGTAAATATCTAAAGGAGCAACGAAATCCTTTTGTTAATTTAATCTATAAAACTTTTAAGGATGTTTCCAATTTAAATCATACTTGTCCCTATGATGTAAATATATATTAATATATATTTATTATTATATTTTGTATAATAATATTTTCTTTAAAAATTTAGCATGATATTATTATCGAGAAATTATGGACTGGCAATTATGATGATGATTGGGTTAATTTTTTGCCTTTACCTAGTGGAGATTATGCCATATTTTCTTCATATTATACTAATAATATTCGCTTCACTAAAGTCACAATATATATAAAGATCACGAAATAATTTTGTAAATAGAAAAATTATATTTTTTTTTTATCTTTTCAAATTATGTCTAGCTGTATTTTTTTTAACAATTATGTTTTTAAATTGTGCAATTTTCCGTGAACACACGAAGTTCCATAGATTTCCCATTTTCATTTTGAACTCATGATTCAGTTACATATTCACTAGCAAACATGTTGAAGGTATTACGCTTCTTGTCTTTTTTGGCTTTTTTAACGGTAATTATTAGGTAATATTTAACGTAACAATATTTCAAGTGTTAAAATTTTTTATAGTATATTACGGCTTATGTAACTTTTACGAATTTGCAATGCGCTGTAACTAATAAAACCTTTGGAGAATTTAAATTATGTGAAATTAAAGCTGTCAATCGTACACATAAATATCTTAGTTTTCATCTCAGATATGAGAAACCAATTAATAATATTAAGGTAATACTACATATCAATATTTTCTTGTAATTTTTTTGTAATTATTTAATATTTATTATATAGGCAAATTTAAAGCTCATGCGTAATGATAATGGTTATAAGCCATTTTTCATTGATGTTACATTTAATGCATGTGAATATGTAAAAAATCAACGTATACCCTTTGTTAATATATTTTATGATCTTATCCGAGATAATTCTAATATGAATCATAGCTGTCCATATCGGGTAAGTTTATCATTTTTCTATGTTATATGCATACTATAATTATTCTAAAATTTATTATTTCCTATAATTTCACTTGAAAGTCTGTTATAGTTGATAAACTTTGGACTGGAAATCTGGAAAAAGGTTTATTAAATTATTTTCCTTTAAAACTTGGTGAATATGCTTTATTCCTAACATTCTATTCCCATAATATACAATATAGTAATATAAACTTTTATGTAAAAGTGATCAATTAATTTTAATCACACCTAGAAATATTTTAAATAATTTTAAGCAGCATGTTTTATATTTAATAATTGTGTTATTAAAATGTTTAATTTGCGTGAAAATGTTTTCTATTATTGGATACTACAATTGATTTTCTATATGCGAATTGAATTTTGAACTTAGTTTCATATTCAATTTCTAACCAACATGTTGAAATTATTTGTTTTCTTGTTTGCTGTTGCATTTCTAACGGTAATTAAAACCTATATAATATTAGAGGCAATATCGTTATCTAAAATTCATATTGTTAACAGTTTATTACGGGACATGTAACATTTACTAATCTGAAGTGCAGCTTCTTCAATGAATCCTTGGGTATATTTGAATTATGTGAAATTAAGGCCGTGAATCGTACACATAAATATCTTAGTATTACGCAAAAACTTACTAAGTCAACTGATAACATAACGGTAAGGTTTAAAGATAAAAATAAAACAACTGTATATTTAATTATTTAATGTTTATTATACAGATGAATTTAAGCTTTATGCGTAATGATAATGGTTTTAAGCCATTTTTTATTGATGTTAAATTTAATGCATGTGAATATATGAAGAATCAACGTAATCGCATGGTAAATTTATTTTTTAATATTATCAAGAATCGTTCAAATTTAAATCACAGTTGCCCCTTTGATGTAAGTTTTTCATTTTAGCATTTTCTTTAATTTATTTCTAATTTATTTTTAAAATTTTTTTTTTAATGAAAGTCATTAATAATTGATAAACTTTGGACTGGAAATCTTGAGGAAGCCTTTCTAAAATTTGTACCTTTACCAGTTGGAGAATATGCATTATTTACCAAGTTCTTTTCTAATACAATACCATATTGTACTATAAATACATATTTGAAATTAACTTACTAAATTAAATATTATGTTTAAATAAATTAAATTGAAATTATGTTTAAATTATTATCACTATTATCTATCAAATTTTATAGAATATATATATTGGGAAACTTTTTGTGCTGATGACTAATTAAATACGTATAATTACGGCATATAAAATCTAAAGTTTTTTAATACAATTTTATAGAGCTCATCAGCATTTTAAGCTATATATAGAAGTTATATGCAACTAATTTTAATCACAGTTGATCAAATTTTAAATTGCACATTTCAAAAATTGATGAAAATTATAATATTATTGTGTTTAATGGCCATAAAAGTGTTTTATATCAGTTTTCTTTTTGCTTTAAATAAAGAATTTTAGCTTGTATCAGTTTAAATCGTGAATATTCACTGGTGCAAGATGTTAAAGAAACTATTTTGGATTTACCTTGGATTTGCAATGGTAAAAATAAAAAAAATTATAATTATTGAATTTTAAGGAATAGTAACAGCTGTACAATTTTTTTTTTGTAGTGTGCTGCACATGTTTTATTCACGAATCTTAAGTGCGACGTTACGAATAATTCAATTTTAGATGTCAAAGAATGTAAAATCAAAGCTGTGAATCGTACACATAAATATATCAGCATACATCTAATGCCACTTGTTAAAGTTATCGATAATATAACGGTGAGTAACATCTTATAATATGATGTCATGAAGTTAATTTAATATTATATTTATTTCAGGCTCGGTTCAAAATAATGCGTTATAGTCAGGGATATAAACCATATTTCATAGATATACAGTTCGATGTTTGTAATTATTTGGCACATCAAGATAATCCTATAATTAATATATTTTATAAAACATTTAAGGAACGTTCCAATTTAAATCATACTTGTCCATATGATGTAAGTATTACCAAAATACATGTGGAGTATATCTATCTAATATTTTTTATTTTTTTTATTACACAGCATGAACTTATTGTCGACAAAGTATGGACTGGAAATCATGAAGATGCTTTTACCAAATACATGTACATACCACCTGGAGAATATGCACTATATGCAACATTCTATAGTAATAAAATTGAAATAAATTCGTTAAAACTTTACCTGAAAATATCGATATAACAATTCAAATACAATTAAAACGTCTGATACTTTCTGTACTAAGCAATTAACATTTGCAATACACAAACAATATATATATATCTTCCGATTATATCTAGACTTTGATTATTATAATATTATTGTGCTTAATGGGCAGAAAAATGCTTTTGGCATATACATTTCTTTCATAAAATGAAATGACTTAATTTACATTTAATTTATTCAACATGTTGAAGTTTTCGGTTCTAATTCTGTGCTGCTTTTCGCTAGGATACTTTTTGGTATGAGAGTATCCTAAATTTAATTAACATTTAACAAATGAATTTATTACAGGTTGTAGCTAATGTTACATTTACAAATTTGAAGTGTGCATTTTCCAATAGTTCCTATGGATATGTTGAAAGATGCGATATTAAAGCTGTCAATCGAAGTCACAAATATATAACAATGCATTTAAAACCATCAATCAAATTTATCGATAATGTGATGGTAAGAACAAAGTAATATAAATAGATATATATATTAGAATAAGTTTTTTTTTCCTTTCTTACAGATAAGAATACAGACAATGCGTAATAATCATGGCTATAAGCCATTTTTCATTGATTTAACCTTTGATGGATGTAAATTTTTGAAAAACCAACGACATCCGATTCTTAAACTATTCTATGATACATTTAAGAATTATACAAATGTAAATCATACTTGTCCCTATGATGTAAGTAATTACTATTATTACTATTATTACTATTATTATAATATCATTATTTTGTTTAGCATGATATTGTTCTGGAAAAGTTTTGGACTGGAAATCATGAACAAACTTTTGATAATTATGTTATACTTTCAAAGGGAGAGTATGCAATCTATATGACATTTCATTACTTAGGCGATAACTTGGGCAACTTGAAATTATATTTGCAAGTAATCTAATAAACTTAATCAATATGAATGCAACATTTTAATTATCGATTAAAAAACTTAAATGGCGTAAATATAATTGATATTTTTATATATATAAATAAATAAACTTTGCATATTGTGCTTATTGGGATTAAAAATTGAATTTTTATACTCGGTGCCCATTGGGTACCAAGTGTATATTGGGTTAGTGACAGTAGCAAATGTATGTAACACCCATAAGGAGGCGTGGCCGACCCCATAAAGTATATATATTTTGACTTAGGATCAACAGCCGAGTCGATTGGAGCATGACCGTCTGAACACGAAGATCTCGGAAACTATAAGACCTAGAGACTTCACAAATCGATAAAAACGATTTTGAGCACACCCAGCCAAGCTACAGGACTGAATTTTGGTACAAAGTTAGAATATGTTTATCTGGACGTTATGTAAAAATTCATTTCAATGTAATCTAACGAATAATTTCGGAAACATTATGTTATGTGAAATTAAAGCCGTTACTTGTACACATAAATACAAAAGTATACGTTCCTATTTATCTAACCAAATTACAGGTAATGATACACAGTTTATATATATGAAAAATCAACAACATCCAATACTTAAAATAGTCTATAAAGCATTCAAGAATCATACACCTGTCCCTTTGAGGTGAGTAGGCTTAGTAAGCTATTAAAAATATTATAACAATTTTTACCTTTTTCAATAGAATGAAATAATATTGAGCAAAGTAAAGTAGATTTCGCTTATAGGGACTTTAAAGGGACCTACGATTTTACGGCGTTATAACCGGAAGACGCACTAACCGAAAGTAGTTTGTATGTATAAGTTTTGCATGGGGACCAATCAAGCCAACGAGTTTTACTCGCAGTAACCGGACGGACGCTTTAAGCAGTGTCGTTATAACCGGATTTTACTGTATGTACAGAAAATTATGAGGATGATTTTGCACCAAGTGGAGATTAAGCTGTATAACTAACAGTTTATTTCTTTAATAATGACAACATTGACAACGTTAAAGTTTATTTAAAAATAGCTAAAATTAAAGTTAAACTTAAAATATTTTAAATATATAAATTTAGAATTTGAATATACACAATTTATGCATATTTAAATGTAATTTATATTTTAGATACAAATTGACTAACTTAATTACATAACTATTTTTAATTACTATATTAAAATATTTAAATATCGTTTATAAAAACATTTATACTTTAAATTAGTTTAAATATATTTAAATTTCATATGTTTAAAAATTTCTTAATTAGTGTCAATTTTCAAGCCACAGCATGTGCAGAGTTTTACTGTTGTGCTATTTTTTAGGATTTTCAACAGTAAGTAATAACAGTAAATCATAGTTTCAGCTATATATTCTTATACAATTGTGTGTTTACAGTGTATGGCATATGTGACATTTACGAATTTAAAATGTAATTCCACAAATGAAAAATTTGAATTTCAATATTGTTACATTAAGGCCGTTAATCGAACACATAAATATATTAGCATATATTTAAAAGTTTATAAATCTGTGAATAATTTAATGGTAAGTACTATGCCATTTCTTTTTTATATACTGTTATTTGACATATATAAAGTCTATTACAGAGTACGATAAAATTTATGCGTTTTAATCAAGGTTATAAACCAATTTTATCACCTATAACCTTTAATGTTTGCAAGTTTCTAGAGAAAAGACAGAATCCACTTTTAAATTTTCTATATACAATTTTTAAAAAGAATTCCAATATTAATCACACTTGTCCTTATGATGTAAGTACATTAATATATTTGATATTTACAATATTCTATATATGCATTTCTATATAATCTTTACAGCATGATGTTTACATTGATAAATTATGGACGGGAAATTATGATAATGATTTTCTTAAATTTATGCCTTTACCGCCTGGTGATTATAGCATCTTTAACACTTATACTTCCGATAATATGCGAATAGGTAGCATTAACTTTTACTTTAGGAAAATAAATTCTTAAATGTATCATCGATCATGTCACGGGCACAATAAAATTTCATTTGGAAAATCAAAAATATATTAAAATACATACATCGAAACACGAAAAAGATAATTAAATATTAATTACATTTTAATTGTATGTTTAATAACCCTAAAAATTTGATTGAAATTTTTTGATAGACTTTGAGTTTATTTAATATTACTGTACTAGTATCGATCGACATGTTGAGGCCGATACTATTCTGGTATAGTCTGTATATTTTAATGGTAATATAATACTTTATATTAGTAAAACAGTTCGGAATATATATTATTTTTCTTGTAGTATTTACAGTGTACAGGATATGTAACATTTACGAACCTGAAATGCAGTTTTTTCAATAAATCACAAGGTGAATTTACACAGTGTTATATTAAGGCGGTAAATCGTACACATAAATATATTAATATCTATGAGAAATTGTATTACAAGCCTATAGATAATATAACGGTAAGTGTTAACGTATATTCAATATTTTAATTTGTAAGTTATAAATATTTGTAATTGTAGATGAATTTGAAATTAATGCGTTATGATCATGGTTATAAACCATTTTTCTTTGATATTACATTTGATGCATGCAAATATTTGAAGAATCAACGTAATGCTATTGTTAATATATTCTATCGATTTATCAGAGATCGTTCCAATATGAATCATACATGTCCCTATGATGTAAGTTTTTTAATTTTATATAAATTTAAAGTTTTTATTTATAATTATTTTTTTTTGTATATACAGCATGATATAATAATCAACAAATTTTGGACTGGAGATCTTGATGCTGATCTTAGTAAATATGTTCCAGGACTTAATGGTGATTATGCTGTATTTATTAAAGTTTTTGTACAGGATAAAGAATTTGTTAACATTAACTTTTATGTAAAGATAACAAAATAAATAAATATAAATATATATATATTGAAGATTATTTATGTAATGCTTATTGTATTACATTTAAAGACAGCTTCAATTTTTGGCTAATTCATCACAACGATTGTGAGTTTGAGGCTGTTTTTGTGCTCATTAATAATAAATTAATCATCAAATATATTTTTTTTTATTTATTTTTTTTTCTGTTGTTTTTGTTGTGTATTTCATTTGCTGCGCGTCTTGTTACTGTTGCTTTTCCCTAATGACCCACAGAATACGAAATTTATCTTTTTTTACCTTCTAACCCAAAAGCGTTTACCTAAATCCCATGAGCGTGCTGCCAGGTTGCCAGGTTGCCTGGCTGCCAGTTGCTGCCAAGTCATGCAGTCAAATGGCAGCTGAAACGGAAGCTAATCGCCTGGGCAAATAGTTTACCCTGGACGCTGCCACCTTAAGCTGCTGTCTGTCTGTCTGTCTGTCTGTGCAACAAACAGACACGTCTCTCTCCTATCTCTCTCTCTCTCTCGCATTGCCTCACACTCTGTTTTGTTGAATTGCTTAACGAGCAGAGACAAGAGCCAAGAGATATGAGTCCTGAGCCCGAAGCAAGATGTGGGCTTTGTGGCTTTGCCAGCTTATAAATAATAATAATAATAATAATAATATAAGACAGGTGCGTCAGACAAGAGTTTTGTTGTTACAACATGTACTTGCAACTGATGCGTAAGCTTAACTTTTCTATTTAGTTAATAAATCCGTTACCATATATATAACAAAGAGTTAACATTGATTTTATGTATATACAACAAGCAAAATATCCTTGAAATCCAAGATCTATTTCCTTAGCTCCTTAGTCTTTAATAATCTGTTTAATTCAGCAATCAAAATCATACTACAATGCTTTCAAAGTTCGCTTTTAAGATTTATCTTAATCCTTTTCGATTTCTTAATTAAGACAATCAATTGAATTGCGACATTTTGCCGCATCCTATGCGCATCCTTAGATATGTTGGAAGATTGTCACAAGGAATGAGAACTCTAAGGATATTTTGTGCTGATATGTTGTAAGCATATTGTGATGTTTTTTTTTTTTGGCCTTGCGGCATGTGTAGCATGTTCAAGCCCTTATTACCAACTGCCAACGTCTCGTTAGACTTGGCCAACACACACACACAAAGAGAGAGAGAGAGAGAGCGAGAGAGAGAGAGAGGTAGAGAAAAAGTGCAAGCGGCAACTACAAAGCAGACGACATCGGATGACGGTGATGACGACGATGGCGATGACGATGACGATGACGACGTCGGCGTATCTGGTACACTGATAGCAGTCCGGGGCGGCAAACCTCACAGAGCGTTGTTGTTGTTGCCGTTCGCATAGTGGGTTGAAATCGACACTGACACACGCACACACACACACACACATACACATACATACAACACTGTCGCAAGGCTTTGAAGTTTCCTACTTCGTTTACAGTCGCTGCTGCTGCTGCTTCTTATACTTTTTTTTTTTTTTTGTTTATTTATTTTTTTTTGAGCTGCGCTTTTCGGTGCCGCCGCGTTTCGAATTGCAATCGAAGAGAGGCAAATGAGACACCGAAACGTTTCATTCCCTGCTAACCCTAACCGCCTCCTAATCAGCTGTGTGTGTGTGTGTGTTAATTGCATTAAAATGTTTGTAATTGCAATGCAACTTGGAACGTTGAACGTTATCGCTGAGAGCAAATCTGTGCACAATCCGTGCCCCATTCATATATACAAAAAAAAAAAAATGAAAATACCATAGATGCCGCCAAATGAAAGACACGATTCGTGTCGTAACTATAATTGCTATAATAACATAATATCGTTGCAGTTGCAGTTGCAGTTAAAGTTGTAGTTGCAGCAGCAGCAGCTGCTAAAACGAAAAATACCAGAGAAACTGTGGACAATTCTGACAAGACAAGGAACAAAAATAAAGTCGAAGGTGTCGTTTATTGTCGCACCAAATGCCGACAACAAACTGAACTGTAAGAAGTGTTATACACTTGAAAAAATTTCGAGGCGTTACTAGAGTGAAGTTTAAACTGTAAAATTTGCTAGCTAAAGTTTAACTAATGCTTAGAAATTTATATTGAAATTTCACTGAATTTGTTGCTTAACTTTAAGTTGAAGCTTTTTCAAAGTTTTCTAGTTTGTGTTTCCAGAGATTGCTTCCACTTGATCTTCATATATAATTCCAGCAACATTTTTTTACTACACTCTACTACATACTGGAAAATTTCTTTGAGTGTATGAAATCTATTCCACTGGCAGATGTCTGCCAAATATGGTCAACGCAACGTAGACATTGCAAAAGATAAATGCGATGCGTCAGCGTCAGAGTCAAAGTCAGCGGCAGGCAGCTTGAGGTGCCATTTTTCTCATGACCAACGAAGCAAGACAACTGGACTAAGAGCAAAGGAAGAGAGAGACAGAGAGAGAGAGGTAGGGAAGAGACTTCAATGCTGATTGGAGCTGCAATGTTGGAGTTGAGTTTGGTGACAGACAAAGTGCGAAAGAGAAGGAGTGAGAGAGAGAAAGAGGCTTTTGGCTTTGGCTGCTTGACTTTTCCGCATGTTTGGACTGTCTGCTTGACTGTCTACAGTCTACAGCTACAAAAAGACAGAGAGAGAAAAAAAAAACTCGGTCTGTTCGTTTGTTCGTTCATTTAGCTTGGGAGTCTGCCACTGTCTCAGTTGCCGTCGCCGTCGCAGTCGTTATGCTAGTTATCTTTAGTGTCTCTGTCTCATTCACTCATTTAGTTGTCTTTTGTCTAGCCATCTCTTTCATTTGTTACTGTCTCTATTTGGTGCAGTTTTTTTTTTGTGTCTGTCTCGACGCGCGTCTGTTTCGCTGCGTTTCATCCCGCTAGCCCGTCTGTCTTGTTTGTCAAAGAGAAACAGTTAAATGCCAGTTTACCAGTTAAATCGGAATCAAAGCGAAAACAATGACACAGTGGCAGACACTGACTTCCCTACCCCCCCAACCTCCCAACCACCCAATCAGTCAAACACCCGTCCGTTCCCTCCTTCTCCACACTTACTCTCTATCACTCTTTCTCTGTCTCTCTCTCTCTCTCTATCTATATATGGGGGAACAACAAGACCTGAACCCGACCTGCTCGCCAAACAGCAAGTGAAGTAACAACAACAACAAGAGCAACAACAACAATAACAGCAACAGTAACAACAACAATAAAAAAAATCGTCTAGACACAGACTAGACTCCATAAAAATAATTATTATCGGTTGCAATTTCTGTGCCTGTGCCTCTCTCTCTCTCTCTCTCTGCCCCATGAGTATGTTTGTTTTTTTTTTTGGTTTTGTTTGCCGCGTTTTTGGTTCGTTTCGTTTGGTCGTCGTCTCGTTTCGGGTTTACCCACTGAGGGAATCGCTTGAACGTCATCGGCATCGTTTGGTTTCATCTGCTTCGCATTACGATTGCAATTTTTATCGTTTCACTCTTTTCTCCAGCACCAAAAAGCAAACACTATACTCTTTCACTGTCTACTCCTCTCTCTCTCTCTCTGTCTCTACTCTTCCTCTCTCCCTCTTTTACTTAAACTTGAGATTTCTTTACAGCAAATTTGACTCCTTGGCTATGAAGAAAAAAAAATAAAAAATGCTTGAAATTTGTTAGCAATTTTACAGCCTTTGAGTTCATTGCTACAGTAGCGTTTGCCTATAGCAAAATTGTACTTTAATATCATTTAATATTCATATATGTCAAACTCACTCATCAAAGAGGGAAACTCAAAGTAGCCAAAGCATATTGTGTGTGTGTGTGTGTGTAGCGTGTGGCTAACATTGTTTGAACATTTGAATACAACAATTCGAAAACATAATTACATTGATTGCAATACAAAAGTGCGCACACAGAGTATGGCAGGGGGCAGTGGCCGTAGACAGAGGTCAGCGTAATAACAGAAAATGTGAAGGGACACAGGAACATTTAGGCGCTGGTGAGTGAATGGACAGACGAATGGATGGATGGATGGATGGTTGGATGGATGGCTGAATGGATATGTTTGATATGCTGTCGACACGCATCGTTGAGCATGCAACGCCGGCAAGTTTGACAGGCGGCGGCAATGGCGCGACAACAATGTGGAACAAGGAAATATGCGACAACGACACACTGTGGCAGCAAGCAGCAGCAGCAGCAGCAGAGAGAGAGAGGCATCAACACGGCAACAGCAACACAAGGTAATTGCCACAATTTGCTCGTTGCGTGAATGGACAAAACCCAATGAATGACGCAGGGTCGCGCAGAAGGACAACAACTTCCGTCAATGCACAGGAAAAGGCCGAAAAGGGGTAAAAAAATACAATTTTTTTTATTTTTTTTTTGCTGTCGTTGCTGTTGTTGCTGTTTTAGGGGCCGCCTTCTGTCATATTCGAGTTGCACATAAAGCCACTCAACGCCGCCATAAATCAACTGCCAACTTGCAACTTGTTGTTGTTTTGGTAAGAGCTGCTCGAGTTCTTCACTGGCTATGCTATGAAACCTGAGTTCTCTGATCTAAGGCTGTCAACCGCTTGAACTAAACGAATTGACTTTGGGCCACAACTTTACAGACGACACAGCAAAAAATAAAGGAAAAAAAAAGAAAAAAAAAAAAAACAATCGTTGATGTGCGCCAGCGTTTCACCTAAGCAACAGCAGCAGCAGCAGAAGTAACAGGAGCAGAGTAACCCCTGCAACTTCTCATGCACCTTAGCTTGTCTCTTGTCTTTACTCTTATGTCTAGACGACAGACGTTGTCTGTCTTGGCAGCCGCAGCCAAAAGCAACAGGAAACAACACGACAACACGACAAGCAGACAACTGTGACAGCTCGTTGCAGAGAGCAAAACTAAGCAACTGCAGCAAACAACAACAGCAGTAGTAGTAGTAGTAGTAGTAGTTGCAACAACAACAACAACAACAACAATGTTGAGATATACCTGTGTCCAGCGTCTGTTCAAATGAGCCAACAATTCTCAGCTGTCAATAATGTCTGTCGTTCTTGTCGCCGCTGTCGTTATTGTTGTTGTTATTGCTTTTAACCCTGTTTCCATGTTGCCATGTCTCTCCATGTCTTTCCCCCCCTCCCCCCCCCCTTCATTCCACTCACGGCTGGCTACTCTCTTGCCTTTCTCTATTTCAAAGCTTGTGCTTCACCCTTTGGTTTGCCACTTCTTCTTCTTCTCCTTTCTCTACTACTATTACTTCTACTGCAGTTGACTTCTCGCCCAACTTTTGACTATACTTTTCTAACGGACATCGGCGGCTTTTCCAACTATTACACACACGCGCTCTCTCTCTCTCTTTCACTCTCTCTATCTCGCTCACTCTTTTTCTATAGTTTTCTATATAAACTTTTATGTCTCTATTTTTTTTTTTACTTGTTGTTTTTATGCTCTATTTCGCTCAGTGTATATGGCTTAATTCTCTTTTTTCTCTTTAAGTATTCAACATTTTATTTTATGCTTCCTTAAGCTTCTTTTTCTTTTGACCATCCCTACAGCTCTTTTTCTCATCTCTCATCTGTGTCTTTCTCTGACTTTTTCCTCTGAACTTTCTCCCTTGCTTCTTGTCATATTAGCTTGTCAATTCTCATTCTAGCAGAAAATTTGATTTAAACAATTGCATTTCTGTACACAGTTAGCTGCTAAGTTAAGTCCTTAAAGTTCCTAATCCTAATCCCTTGTGGAAATTGAGTTGCCAAATGGCAAAAATTTTGTTGTCCATTGGCTTTTTTTTTTCTCTTGCTACTGCTGTTAGGGTCTTAAAAAGTCGCCAGTCTCACTTAGCCGTTAGTCCCTACACATACATACAAATACACATGCAGACAGTGGCATGAGGCACTTGGTGTGGCAAGTGGCAGTTGCAGGCATTTTGGCGTCCCGCTTAATTATTCAAAACCATGTCATGTCTCTGTATAATTTTATGCATTGGCCAAAGCGAGCGCCAGCATTGTTGCTGTTGCTGCTAACGTTGATGACGATGATGATGATGATGATGATGATGATAATGATGACGCCTACACAATCAGACTGAGACGTAGAGACAGACAGACAGACAAACAGACAGACAGACATAGAGCAGAGCAGAACAGAGCAGACATAGCAGAGACATATCTGAACACAATTCGCATTCGCAAAACACATTCAGAGTGGGCAGCGTCAGCGTCAGCGTCAACGTCAGCGGCAGCGTCAGCAGGAGCCACATGTGGCAATTCACGAAACATAGTGCCGTTACACACACTAATACACACACTCCAAACACACACACAGAGAGTAAAAGAGACAGAATCGCATTGTGGCAGAGTGAGAGCGTGGCATACCAGACAGTCTGACGCTGTTGGAGCCCACGTAGAGCGCACAGTCAGCCACTCAGTGAGTCGTCGGACTCAGACTGAGACTAGTTGTTGTTGTTGTCGTTGTAGTTGTAGTTTTTGTTGTTGCTGTTGCTGTTGCTGCAGTAGTTGTAGTTGTTGTTGTTGGCCAGGTCTCGGTCTGTCTGGACGACAGCAACAACGTTGCAGACGTCGACAACAACGACGACGACGACGACGACACAGTCTGTGGCAGACCGAGACTATCGAAAACTCGAAATTTATTCGTTGGAAAAAGTTGATTTCAGTTTTTTTTTTCTGTTTTTTTTTTATTCTTCGTTTTGCTTTTGTTTCTGTTTCTTTCTTTCATTTTTTTTTTATACGCTTCATCGTCTGTTGTTTTCTTTTTCTCTTTTTTTTTTGTATTATTTTAATTTGTTGTAGTTGTTGTTGTTGTTATTCAGATACTATTTATGCAGTCGCTAAAAATGAGTTGCAAAAAGCAAAAAAAAAAAAGAATTGCCCACGAAAAATTATGTTAAGCAAAGCGACAAGGCAGCTGTGTTCACAAATCCCACATTCGACATCTTCATAGACTTGTCGCAAACAGAAAACAACAGAATCGCCTGAAGAGATTTCACGAAATATCTGTATGATATCAAGAATATGAGTTTGTAGTGACAAATATAATGCCAAAGGCATGAGTTTGTATGTAGCAAAGTTATATGGTATGGAATCTGAACTTAGGTCGCACAGAAATCAGAATTTTTGCAGTGGAAAAAAGTAGTGCTAAAGGCATGAGCTTAAATCTAATGGCAGGAAGATTTCATTATATAGAATAAAAGTTTTTAGTGAATAATCTAATGTAAAATGCATTACTTTGTAAGTAGAAAGGCTTTTTTTTTTTATAAATTTTCCAGAAAAAACTTGAAAGAAACAACAGCAAAATTTCTAAGAAAACTAGAAGTGAAATATTTTCTAACTATTTAAAAATCGGAACAAAAATAACAAATATATTAAATAAAATTTTTCTTTTACAGAAATAAATTTTTTTTCAAACGTTTGAAAGTATCGCAAAAATTTTATAAATAAAATAATTTTAAAAATTTCTGAGATTTAAAAAAAAAAATATGTAAATGTAAAGATTTTTCAATTTTATAAATAATATATGTATGTAGTATTATAATTTACCTACTCACCGTATTTCTGCCAAAAGTTTTTGTTGGGCGTTAAAACAAGTTTTGGTGGCGAATTTGATTTAAAATTTGCATCGAAATCTGAATTCACTTCATAAGACTCTGTATAGAGTATAAATTCGATTCGTGCTGTTGTTGTTGTTTTTGGTGTTGTTGATGTTGTTAGTTCTGCTCGTTGTTGTTGTTGTTGTTGTGGTGTCAAAGGTGAAACGTTGGTTGTATCACGATTAAAAATTCGATGCGCTGCATGCAGAGTGTTGACTGTAGTTGCTGCTGTTACTGTTGCTATTGCTTTTTCTGTTGCTTTTGTTGTTGTTGTTGTTGTTGTTTTAGTTGGATGCAACAATGTAGCACGTTGATTAATTTGATATGGCAGAAACATGGACGCGACGGGCGATGCGATTGCGGCAAAAACAACGTCAGCGTCAGTCGAGTGAGACGCTACGCGACGACGGCGACGACGACGACGACGACTATGACGATGGCGGCGACGGTGGCGGTGTCGGTGTAGACGAAGATGAGAATCAGGAGAAGGTAAATGAGGGGTAAAAGGAGATAGAGATGAAGGTGGCAGCGATGCAGTTCGCGGTCCAACAGATTGTATGCTGCAGGGCGCGACACCGCAGCAATGTTGATGATGATGCCGACAATGACGAAGACGACGACGATGATGATGACGACGACAACGACAACAACGACTGCGACGGCGGCAATGGCAACGATGCTGACGGCGTATTATTTTTCTCCCGGCAGTTGTTGTTGTTGCCGTTGATGCTGTTATTGTCGTTGGCTTTAAGTAGTGATCCACACTCGATGTTGGTAATTTATTATTAAGCAAATTTGTAGCTGGCAGCAACAGAAGCGACTGATGTTTGGGCGACAACACTTTGCTGCGATTTATAATTAAATTTAACTTATTATTTGCACTATTTACACTGTAAGAAACACTGGGCGATTTGTATGCACTATTTACACTGAACGCGTTCGATGTTGCAATATTATTGTTTCCACTTGCGACGTTTCCAGTTAATTTTTGATATATTTGCGGCAATTCGTTGAATATTTTGCTGCCGTTGCATGTCCGACAGTTTTTGTTGTTGTTGTTGTAGTTGTTGCTCTTGTTGAAGTTGTTGCTGTTCTGCTGCTGCTCCTGCTGCTGGTGTTGCTGATCCTGGCTTTGAACACTGTATGGCGCCCAGAAGTATGCAATATTTTGCCGCTGACTGTACCTGTTGTTGTTGCTGTTGGTATTTCGACCGTTGTTGTTGCTGCTGCTGTATCTGTGCATGGGCACCGCGAGGGCTTGTGCCGACCACAAAATGATTGTTGCCAGAAGTAGCGTTAGATTGAACGCGACCAATGTGTATGTACAGCGGGCCCCCGCGGCGCCACTGGCTGAATGCGTGGGGGCCACAGCGTCAACTGTATGCGAATGGATAGTTCACTGCACTTGACGACCACAGTACAACCACAGGCATTAATGCTTCAATTATAATTAATGCCACAAGCACAGCACGTTCAACTGCTGCAAGTAGATTCAATCAATTCATCAATTCAATTATTTACTTCATGTAAATTTGTTAAGTTAAGCTTAATGCTAACAAATTTAACTATCAATATCATTCTACTCTTTATTCTTACACTTTAAACTTTACGCATCTTCATTTTACTCAATTTGATCAGCTGTTATTCTTTACAGCACTAATTAAACTAACAGCGTTGCCACTTAGTTTAGAAATGACGTCACAATATTACAAGCTGAGCTTAAAGTTATTAAAGTTGAAGTGAATTTTAACAACGAAAATAATTTCGTTCAGTGCATTTTTTTTTGCTGTGTGGTCGCCCACTTTAGAATTTTGTTTTCTTGCGGCTGTGGTTGCGGCTGCCTTTGGCTTTGGCTTTTGTTTTCGTTTTTGCTTCGTCGTCTGTCCTTGTTATAATGTTTCTGTCGCAACATAATTTCTGGTAGACCGCCGCCCAACCTCCCTACCTTCTAATAGACAACATGCTATGCAGCAGGTGGAGTGGGGTAGAGGAGTGCAGCAATAGCAGCAGACGTGAGCATAAATAACAAAAATATGCGTACGTATGTCTATGTGAATGTGTGTGTGTGTGTGTCGGAACTCTTTGCCAATTGCAGAAAGACAAAACAAACGAACGAATGAACGACAAGACAAGGCAAGGGGAACAAGTCATGGGCAGAGGGGTGCAATGCAGGGGCAGGGGCAGGGTATACGCACGTTGCGTATGTGTAATACTTTGTACAAATTTATGTTGCACTTCTTTGGACTTCATTTTTATTATCATCATCAAGGCGCGCGCCGTTGCCGTTGTCGTTGTCGTTGCTGTTGTTGTTTTTGTCTTCGTTGTGTCGTTTGTTGTCTTCTTTGTCGTAGACGACGCTGCTTACGAAACCAATTTTCTAAATATAAAATATGCATGTGTATGACAGGGATAAACATATACATATATCTTGAGAGAGGGAGAGGGAGTGACACCCCTTTGGCTTATGTTTTGCCCCCGCACTGCTGTTGTTGTTGTTGTTGTTATATGACGAAAGATTACAAGCAACGAAATAGGCTAAAATTAAAGTAGCTAAATTAATGGCATAGTTGTTGTTGTTGCCCTGCCTGCCTGCCTGTCTGCCCCCATCCTAGTGACACACCGTGCCCCACACACCGTACCCCCAGCTTCAAGCAGACAAAGGTGGAATGACTTTTGCCTATGCCTTTTGCTGGTTTTACTTTTTTTTTTTATTATACCCGATACCCATAGCGTACAAACGGTGTAACTGCGTTTGTGTCAAAAGGAAATCTATGTAATGCACAGAAGGAAGCGTTACCGAGCTCATAAAGTATATATTTTACTGTGTAGGATCAACATCTCGTTGATAGTCTGTCTATCTGTTCGTCCGAAAATTTTTTTAATTTGTTTTTAAAGTTCTGCAATTTTTTAATATTTTTGAGAATACCGGGTATCATATTGTCGGGCACACTAAACTTTAGGTTTCTTTCTTTTTTTTTGTATCTGTTTTCGTATGCATGATGCACGTTTTAGATATAGACAACAACTGACTAAGCTCTGACTCAGTTTGCTCTCTTTTCCTGCCTCTTCACCTTGCACTGCTTATCCTGCTCTGTTCTCTTTCGTTCTCTGCTCATCCTGCACACTAATTGTCTTTGGACTCCAAATGCGACTGTTGCACAAAGTTGACATTTTGCTGTTGTTGTTGTAGTTGTTGTGCCCAGCGTAGCTGACAGAGGGTCGACTGACGGCAAGGACAGACAAGCAGATAAAGGAGGGACAGAGACTCTTTGACTAGCTGGCTGCTTCATTTAATATGTGGCATGATCGTTGCACGTTCTTCTTCTTCTTATTGTTGTTGTTATTTTTCTTGTGATAAAGGCAAAGCACAATGTTGCACCCCAACGTGTCAGAGACAGATTGATGCACAGACAAAGAACGCAGCGTAAGCGTTGCAGGGGCAGAGGTAGAGGTAGGGGGCTAAGGAGTGCTCGACATGCATCAGACAACAGCAAGCGCAATTTTAATAAAACGTTACGTTGATCGGCACTAAAATGCATCTTCCAGACACACAGACACATCGAAAGACATTGGCCCCAGCTTGCCCAAGCTTCAACCTCCACTTCATCTTTATATATGTATGTTTTTTTCCCCCTTTTTGCTCTGCTTTTCTTATTGAAATTCCTGCAACAGTCAACCTCATCCCCAACATCATCATCATCATCATCATCATCATCATCATCAACATCTTGATGATCATCTTGAAAATGTTATTGTCTCCTGTCTCAGCTCCTACTATGCTCCCCCCCCACCCCTTCCTTTTCTCTCTCTCACTCTTGCCAACACAATTAGCCAGACGAGCCCAGCGGCTACTGTTTCGTTGCGCTGTGAGATCTGTTTGTGCTTTCTGCATCTTCATGTTGTTGTCGTTGTTTCTGTCGTATTTTTTATTTTTTTTTGTTGCAATTTATTTGATTGCCTTGCCTCTTCATTTGTGCGCTGTCTGTTTGGGGCTTTTTATCACGTCACGGGCTCCTGCTCCTGCACGGGATCAACGTTAAGTCACAATTTATGTCGATCATAAAAACTCGCTCAGACTCATTATTAATGCAACCCAACAACAAAAACAAATGGCAACGCCAACAGTGCAAAAATGCCTAAAATATACCAAAAAAAAAAGGAAAACAAAATAAATAAATGCCAAATCGTAAAGTGCTGACAGTTGCTGTCTCTATATCTGTCTCATTGTGCATGAATCACGCTAGGCTTTAGCTATAGCTTTTTTTTACTAGCCCTATAAACATCTGATAATCCAAATTGACCGGAAATACCATATTTCTTTAAATGTATTAAAAAAGAAAAAATAAATAAATAAAATACAACAACAGTAGCATTTGGCCATAGGCGTTGTTTTTGGTTTGTTTGTTTTTTTTCAGCTAATTCAAACACATTCCAGTTTATTTTTAAATACGCCGCTAAATTCTTAAATTTATTTTTATACACAACACAGGAATTTTTTCGCACAAGCGAAAAAGGGATGAAGTTAGGGGGAGAGGAGAGCTAGCTAGCTATTTTGTCTATAATAAAGGCAGGCAAAACCGAACGTAAGAATGTGCAAAACGTGCAGTGTGAATCGCTATGACAAATGTTATCGATAACAAAGTCTGGCATTTGCGATATGTAAATAGAAATATACTATATTTTACTTAGGTATTTTTTGCGGGCTTTTACAAAAGTAGATAAGTTCTATATCGATATATAAACACATACTTATCAATATGTGACAGTTGATCAACTGCCGCTGTTAGTACTTTGCAAGAGCATCAAAACTTCGTGAAGTTGAAGAAAACAACAAAGTTTTCAGTTTGTTGTAATTGCAGTTGTTATTGCTATAATTGTTGTTGTTGTTGTGTACGCATACCAAAGTCGAACGCCAATTTGACATTGAGCAAACGTAAATTCAGTAAATTCCTGCGTAAATCGATGGAAGACCACAAGAAACGCGCGTAAATATCGCGCGCGTAGCACAAAAAGCAAGGAGTAAAAACCGAAAGACAAAACAAAATAAAAGAAAAAGCCGACGAAAAAGCGACAAAACACAACGATAACGAAACAAACCGAACGTAAACGTATGTGTGTGTGTGTGTGTGTGATGCGAACCCGCGCGACCGCCAACAAGTGTTGAGGACTGTGTTGCTATTCCCTTTCGTACCCGCCCCCACCGCCTGCTTGTGAAAACTAAGGGCCGAGAACGTGAGCCGCTAAACGTAGCGCACACGCGCTCTAATCAAGTCGTTGAAAAGCGCCGAAAAACGAAGCGAAGAATTTCACACATGACAATGAAGAATTTGCCAGGTCGGCCGTTTGAACTGGCCGTTGTGAACTGGAACTGGAACTGCACGCATACAAATATACACACTGCAAGTAACTGTTATTTAGACACGTGTACAAAAGCATTTGCTTGCAAGCGTGGGTGCGAAAGAGATAGATAGATGCACTATTTGATTCTTATGTATGATTATCTACTGTATGTACATTATGTATATACATATGTATGTGTGAATGTGTGTGAATGTTAAGCGCGTCGTTTCAGCCGTATACCGTTATAAAATTTTTGAATAGAAAAATAAAACAAAAAAAACAGAAATTTGCAGATTGCAGTTTTTGTTGCGAATTTGCTGCGATCTTTTCGCTAACCTGCGCCGTACTGAACTCAATTTTTCGCAGCTAACATAAAAATTGCCCGTTTGTCTCCAATATTTCACACGACGGCGACAGCACACACACACACACACAGACTAATATATATATATATAGTACTTTTGCATAGAATACGATCAGGAAGAGGAAGAGAAGAAAGGGGTGTAGAGTGTGGGGGGAGGGCATAGAAACGACGACGACGACGACGGGCGTGTGTCGTGCCTTTATTTTTACCGCTCATTTTGTTGCTCTTGTTGCTGTTGTTGTTGTTGCTGTTCCTCTTTTTTTTTGCGAACAAAATTATTTTTGTACTTAAAAATAAATTGAAAAGCATTTTCTTCATCTGTTTTTCTCAGTCTTCTTGTGCTGCTGCGGCGCGCGCGCACGCTTAAAACAACAACAAGAACAACAACAGTCACATGAAAATCAAGCGTGAAGCGTGCTACACAGCACATAGTCTACACAGCCAACAGCCGCCCGCCCGCCCACTGATCCTCAGCTCATCTACAAACTGCATGCAGTACATCATAGTCACAGCCCTGTCGGCGTCTGTTGGTTTTAGGGATTTTTAGTTGGCATTATGCGATGCATAGAGAATAAGAGAGAGAGAGAGAGAGCGAGAGAGTATGGGGATCGCATTGAATGTTTATTATGGCTATCAAAAGTCACCAGAGTCTCGGAGAGTTTCCAAAAATACTTGGAAACGCAAGACAACAGAACATAATTTTTGAGATGTGCAAGATAAACAGTGAGAGAGAAATAAAGGCAAAAGAGAAGGGAAGAAGGGGAGCAGGGAATAATAAGACTATGGCTAGAATTGTTTTCATTGCGAAACTGAATGGGAAAATTTTTGCCCCTACAAAGCAGCTATGGGATGTGAAGAGTAAAAGATTTTGACATGGCAAGAGATTTCTTATACAGAAAGTTTAATCGAGCTAAAAGTAAAATAACGTCATACAATTATTATTCAACTATTTGCAATTTCAACTTGAATTCTACTTCAATTTATTAGCAAATTAATTGAAGCGAAAGTTAACATCAATTTTTTAGCCAGAAATGTGTAATAAACATTTGTTGTTGTTGCTCCTGTGAATTGAATGAAAAATTATGCTATAGAATTGTTTAAAGAAGTCACGTGGAAATTGCAATGCGAAATTGCATGAATTATTATGTGAAGAGAAAACTGCAGTAGCAGCAGCAGCAGCAGCAGCATCCACTCAGACGAAAGTCCTTAGACATTTTGCTTTTCGGCAAAACTGTTAAGCAGCTCATAGACGTAGACGTAGTCTCACAGCTCTCACAGTCATAGTCATAGTCATAGTCATAGCCAGAACCGGCGCCAGAGTCATAGCTTTTTCAGCCAAAAGATGTAGACATTGTAGAACGTTGCCTAAGCCAAAATCAGGAAGTTGCCACTGCAAAAACTGACGCCGGAAGCAGACAGAGAAGCGAGACGCACAGGCAAACGACGTTGTTCTGACTAAGAACAATGCAGCATATAGCTAAGAATGAGAGCGAATCATCATGATGCTGTTGTTGTTGTTGTTGTTTCTGTTGCTGCTGTTGATGATGATGATGATGTCGTATAATAATTATGACAAGAAAGACTGCACTTTATGCAACGGCAACAGCAATGCCAGCAACAGCAACAACAAAAGCTGCTTGAAATGCAATCAGCGCAAACTACAACAAAACAAGTTGAAATTAAGCATAGCACGACTCACAGATACTCTATAATTTGAAAGTGAAGACAACAGAAACTAGCTGGCAATGCTCTAAATTACATTACAAAAGCTTCTTAAAGCTATAAAAGCAGCTGAAAGTTTTCAGAAAGTTCTTCAAGTATTTCAAATGCAAATGAGCTTTTTGTAACTCTTAAAGTTGCTTAAATCTGATAGAAAGCTCTTTAAGTTTGCTTAGAAACAATTTCAGCTAGTAAGAAGCTTCTTAAAGCTTATAAAATACTACTGAAAGCTTTGAACAGAAATTCCTTAAATAAATATTATTTATTCTTTAGTTGAGCTTCAAAAAATTTCAAGTTCATTGTCAAAGCTCTGCTAATTTCTACTACGCGAAGTTTACTACTACATATTATACCTAAAGAGCTATGTCCGGCTTTGGTTCAGCTCCAGCTCCGGTTCCGTTAAACTGCAAAATGCAGGTGACAAAATAATTTAGTACTTAATGCAATTGCAGCAGTGGGCGTTGACCGGCAATCGCTGTCTCTCTCCCTCTCTCTCTCTCTCTCACTATATATAATATATATAAACAAATATATATCCTTTACAAACAGCAGGAAGAACATTACGAGACAGAGAGCGAGAGAGAGAGAGAGAGAGAGTAGTAAATGCGGGAACTGAGGTCAGTCTATAACGGTTTATGGTTTCCGTCGGGTAAAGTGAGCAATTTTCATTTTGAGCAGCTGACGATGTTGAACAAGTACAACCCGTTGATGGTTTTTCTACATCATTAGACGAAGGCACAAACAAACATGCAGACAGAGCCACAAAACACACACACACACACATACACAGAGACGAGACTGTTGGCGCCAGACTTGCAACTTCCTTTTGGGCTGCAAAATGCTTTGACCAGTTGACCAGGTGGCGCTCAGCTAGCAGCCAGCCAGTTGCCTGCGCGTCATATTGATTGAAATTTCAAATGCAAATCACTTAAAGCGTTCAATTTAATCAAATTATTACATAGCACAAATTGTACAGACGAGAAAGGGGAGAAAGGTGTGCGGCAGTTTAACTAACTGGTCTCCATGTTATCGACAATGGGGGCACATAACGATGACGACGACATGTGGATGATGTGAACGTTGTGAACGACATCGACAAGTCATTTTCCACAATTTCTGTTTTGCGGTCAGCTACAGCTTGCCCCTGCCCCTGTCCCTGCCGCTGCCGCTGCTCCGCATAGGCCAATGCAATGCAGACGTGGAGGCAATGTTATGTCTATGTTTGCAACACCGTGTGGCACAAACACTGTGAAACACTTCTACTGCTTCCGCCTATCGTTGTTGTGTGTCTTTGTCGTTGCTGCTGCTGCTGCTGCTGCTGTCCGTTGGCGCCGCCTCCTTTTTGGCTTCAACATTGAACACAACGTTTTGTTGGCTTAATTAAATTGTGGTTGCAACTTGCAACTTTGCAAAGCGAAGCGCGTACACAAAATCACACAATAAAATGCAACAATGTGTTGCACGTTCTAGCTAAATGATGATTTTACGCTTGCTATTGTCTCTCTCTGTGTGTGTGTGCGGCTAACGATAATATTAAATTTATAGCCACAATTGAGTTGTTCAAATGTGTTTATTATAAGCGTTTAATGATTATTATAACTGTTCAAACTGTTGGCTATAATCATTATATACATTTATAGGGATATATATATATATATATATATATATATATATATGTCTGTGTTTGTGTCTGCATTTGTGCTTGTCTCTGTTTTAAGTCCATTTTGAGTTGTTCTTTTCATATTCATTTACTTGATTTATTAACAGTTATTACATTATTTTATTTACCACCGCTCTCTGCGATTCTCAAAGTCTTAATGCTACACTTGAAGCTGACTTTGGCTTGTTGTTAAGTTTTCTATTGTTCTTCGATTAAGATTCAGACTCTATCAATGCTACATAGTACAATCTGCAGCCTCTCTTTGCGATTCTCAGAAACTATAGCTAAGCTGTCGTTGAAGCTTGGGTTTCTTTTAAGTTTTTACTATCTTGTTGTCCAGTGTCTAGCTTTTGTGATGCTATGCTATAGACTTCTTCGATAAATTTCAATGTTAGTATAATCTGTCGTCGCTCTCAGTTTATATTCAGACTGTACTTGAAGTTGTCTTTGGCTTGCTGTTGAGTTTCCAGGAAACTTGCAGGAAATTGGTTTTTGTGTCCTACCGCGGCTTATTTGACGCTATGTTATAGACTCTATAGCGACCTATCATTGCTAGCTGCTGCCTTTCTTTGCAATTCTCAAAACTTATAACTGTGTAATGCACAGTGACTGCACAAGTGCAATCAGCAGGCGCCTCTCTCTGCAATTCTCACAATTTACAGATGCGAAAAGCAAAGCTGAAAGCACTGCTACAATTTATTTGCAAATCTTATTTAGCAAATAAAACTATTTCTTTCAGTGTATTGTTTTTAAGTGAGCCATAAAAACAGCAGCTTGCAATGGTTTTATCTGTGCATACAGGAAGCGCGCAAGACCAAAGCTTTTGTCATATAACATTGCGTGACGATTGTCTTTGCGTCTCTCTCTCTCTCTCTCTCTCTCTCTTACCACTTCCCACTACTTTTATGTCTTGCTCTTCACCTACAAAAAAAAAAGTTTATTGTGCATTTGTCCTTTGGCAACGCAGCGAAGGACAAAAAATAAAAGTTACAATGGCAACAAAAATTCAACAAAAAGAAAGAAACTTTTGCTGACGCTTTCACAATGCCGACGATGCTTTCAGCAGCTGTAAAGTCAACTTGAATTACATGGCGGGTATATACAATTTTTGAGTGCTGTCAATACTCTTAGAGTGCCACGCCCACTATAGCAATTGCCCTGCCGCCCACAGTTCCCGCAATAGTTTTATTTTGTGACCTTTCAATGCCCGTTGCGGCCGACTTTGAATGCGCGCTGCACTGTGCTGCGCGCTTCATTTGTGTCGCAGGAGAGGTTGAGAAGGGGGAGGGGGACAGTAGAAGGGAGAGTAGGGGTAGGGGTGCTATGTGCTGCTATCACGTTGCCATTTAAGTTGATTTGCTTTTTTTTTTGTCGAGCATAAAATTCAATCAGCTTTTGGCTGCGCTGCATTCAAAAGTTACGTTGCGATGTCTGTCTGTCTGCTGCTGCTGCTTGCCACTCTATTACTTGGCTAGACGTAGCACGTTTAAGCCACGTTTGTCCTTACATTGTCCTCTGGCAACAGCAGCAGCAGCAGCAGCAGTAGCAGCAACAATTCATGTCTCTTACTGTCTAGACCGCTGCAAGCAATGTTGCAAGTATAAGAGAGAGAGACATAGAGAATTGCAGTGTCATGACAACCGCATGCGATTTATGCTCATTACACACACACTCTCTCTCTCTCTTTCTCTCTCTTTGACTCTTTGTTGCAAGGCGTTAATATTATTAAATGTAAATGAAGCTTTATCTCATCGTTGCATTCATTAGATGGCAAAAATGTAGTTGCGCTTGTTTAGCGCTTGATTAGCCAAGGGCCGCAGCTTCAATGCATTGCAATTTAGGGATAGGGTTAAGGGGAGGGGGGGGCGTGGTTGCACTTATTTCCTGAGGCGTCGCGTCGGCTAATTTGCAAACCAATTAAATGTCAATTTGAGGCATTGTTCGTTAAGGCAACGCCGACACAATGTCTGCCGTGTCAGCGCGTAAAAAAATAATAAAAAAAAAACTTTTACTAGACATTGCAACCAGTGTGTGTGCCGGTATGTCGGTGTATGTTTGTCTGTCTATGTGGCATGTTGTTGTTGTTGTTGCCAAAACTTTGCTAGCGCTGCAAAAGTTTTCACTGAATGTCTAGACGCGCAACTCGTCGACTCTCACAACTTGCCACAACTTGGCTGCAACTTGCCTTAACTCGCGTCTCCTTTTGTAGACTGTTCCGACAGCGACTTTCTGTTGTATTTGGTCGCGTAGTTTGCATAAGTTGCCATCTTTCCCTCTCTCTCTCTCACTCTCTTCCCGCTACGCCTTTGGCTTGGAGCTAACTTCGAACTGTTGCTAAGTGCATTTTAATGCCCTGATTGAATATGCTCAACACTCAAAGCTCACCGGGTTCTACATACAGCAACTCTCAATGCTCTACTTTGTGGTCGCATTTCAACTTTATTACACGAGGCGTATGCGTAATATTTGATTAACGCAACTAATGCAATATTTTGAGGCACATTTTAAGCATCGTTTTTTTTTTGGTATTAAACTGAGCTTTGAAGATCGTACTTCAAGCTTAAATTTCACTGATTGAATATTTCTGCTTAGAGCTTTTCAAAGCTTTGTTTTTATCTAAAGTTGCGATTTCTTATTTATGCAATCAATATTTAACTGTTATTTATTTGAAAGCGATTATTTATGTAAAGCTTTTGAAAGCTCATTGGTGCTAACGAAAGCTCATTAACGCGTTTGAAAAGCACATTAAAAATTTTTAAAGCACATTGAATCTTTTGAAAGCACTTTAAATCTTGGAAAATATTTTTTAGGCTTGAGCTTAAAGCTTTTTCATTACTGTACTGGAAAGATAACTTTTACATGCCAAATATTTCTCTCTACAATAAGTCAAAGCCAAAGTTTCTAGTAAATTTGTCAAAGCTCATTTATATTTAACATAAAAGCACATTCAGAGCTTTCAACACTTAAATTCAAAAAATTCTGTTCTCTGTAAAGATTTTTTTCTAATCTGTAGATTTCCAGCCCCTACATCAAATCTCATCTGGTTGCACTGTCAACTTAATCCTAGTGCTAGAGCATTCAATTTGCAGCTAAGCCAATGTCATTGCTACATTTAATATTCATTTTTGTCGGAGGATGTTAAAAGTCAGCAAAACAATTTCATCACTCATTATTTATGTCTATTTGGCACTTTGTTAGATGTTGTTGTTGTTGTTGCTGTTATTGTTGAATGCCCAAAAGGCACGCCCACAACCGCAGCAGGAAAAGCGATTTGATGCTAGCCGAAAAATAATTTTTATGCAAATACTGAACACACATACAACGGAAGAGGTAAAGAGTGTGTAATAGAGAGAGAGAGAGAGAGCAAGAGTTAGACAGGGGAAAAAAAATAGACAAAATCCTTTTGCATTTGAATATGGCTGCAGGATACTCTTTGGCCACAGACACGGACATGGACACCCACAGCAGCAAAACGGGCTGCGGCATATAGCATGAATGGCAGTGCCAGTGGCAGAGTAGCAAACAGCAGTAACAACGTCCGAGCTGGGCAATGGAGTTGAGTATTTGAGCTAAAAGTTTGAATTGTGCATCGACAAGTTCTTCTCTGTCTCTTCCTCTCTCTCTCTCTGTCTTGCTCTCACTGTTATGCAGCCTATCTCTCTTTCATATGCTGTGTGTGTGTGTGTGTGAACTGTCGGTGTGGTATGCACTTGTCTAGACGTTGGCTAGACAGTGTAAAACCAAACGAACAGAGAGCACAAAAAAAAAAAAAAAATTGAAAACCAAAAAAAAAAGAATTAAACCGAAAACGAAATACAAAAGGCAACAACAATAGCAGCAACAGCAGCAGCAACAACAATTACAGTCAAAATGCCAACAACGAATTGTGCTGCACATTTCTGTTCGCTTCCCTAGCTTCCCATATCTATGCCATAGTATTACAGTCTGCACTGTAGACGCTGCTGCTGACGCTGACAAATTTTAACGTTTTTTTCATTTTTGTGACATTTCTATTTTTTTTTTTTTGTTTTTTTGTGACAGCAATGTAACGTGCTTAAAAATCATTTTATAAAAATTATAAACATCATTATTAACATCATTAATATTGTCATTAATTAGATTGTTGCTGCTTAGGCTTGACCAAACTTCTTGCGCACATAAGGCGGCGGCAGCATTGCCAGTAAATTTTTCTCCAATATGCCAACATTAACAAATTCTGTTGCATTTAGGCGACACACTTGCAACAGATACTATAAATAAAAAAGAGAAGGAAAATTATTAAATACTAGATACAATTATAGTTTCAGGACTTACCCGACATAAATGTTTTGATTTGAGGCGATAAGTTTGCACATTTTTGTTAGTTTGCGTTGTTGTTTCAACTCTACGTTTAGCTGTTTGTGACATTGATAATGATGCGGCATCCGCTTGACATCTTTCCAGCACATAGAGAAATTTCTCATTGTAGAGTAGAAGAATTTTTTCATTTTGTGGATCAAATAGTATGCCGCGTATGCAGTGTGACATGCCATTGGGTACAAAATGTTTATCAGTTTCACAGACTATGCGACCTTTTCCTATATCATACTCAATAAGATGACCATTGGCATAGGCAATAACCAGACGTGGTTTCTTTTCATACATGGCCAATGCTGTTATGCCAGCTTTATAACGTGGCAATTCAAGTAAATGTTTTGGTTCATCATCTGCTTGCAGTTGCCAAACATTAACATGATGCCTAATGGTTGAAGCTATTAAATATTTGCCACATGTTGATATTTTTGCCAGAATTATTTGAGAACTTAATGTAATGTTCAATTCGGTATCATAAAGTAATTCAATTTCTTCATTAGCATGTAATTTGATGCAACGTAATGATTTTTTATGCAATAAATATAATTTATCTGTCTGAGAAAACATTATAAAACTTGCAGGTTTTAACAGTTCATCGGGTAAATCTTTATTCAAACGTTGCAATGTCAATGGTTCCAATTGCAAGCGATTTAAGCGTAACTCTTGCATAGTTGAATAACATATCCAACGATTATCTGGCGATATGGCTGCTGCTTGTATATATTTTGTTTCATGTACATTCATTTCTAGCAGTTTCTTTGGCATCTGTGTCAATCGTAGCTGCTTGGAGTTATTATCTATAGGCGTTTGTGGAATACCAAGTTTCCATAGATCTAAAGTATTATGATAACGTAATAGCAATAGATTATTGCTGGGCGCAACAGTGGCAGCATCACCTGATGATAATGGTGGAAATGGTGCATACTTGGACATTGTTCCATATGTTCGACTTAATGATGAAACACAGAGCATACCATCCTGTCCGCCAGAGATAATACGATCACCGATAATAACAATTGATTTAACATAATGTGTATGCACTTCACGTTGCATAAATTTAATCCAACGTCCATAGACACCATCTTCACGTTTTATTATTGTTTTCGCCAGCACACGCATCAATGGAGGATTCATGCCACCGCAAACTATACGATCTTCCTCTTCATTGATGGCTATGGCAAATATGTTTTCATTGAGAACTTGAGAATTTTCTAATTGTGTTCCATTTACAGCATTCCAAACTGTAATAAATCCCATTGAATCTCCAGCAATGATTGTATTATTTCGCAACACTTGCAGCGTATAAACAATTGATGTTTCTGAGCTTAATGTCATCGTATGCAATACATTTCCTTTGGCAACATTCCAAATGCTAACAGAACCTACTGTACCAGTTATTAAACGTTTATCCGTCTTATCAAATTTGCAGCATAGGACACGTGATGCTAGCTTACTGAAAATCGACTTGTAGTTAATCTCATGATATTTAATGCTCAGAATATTTATGTGTCCCTCTTCGGAGCCAACTGCTAGCTCAGTTTCTTTATTGTTTACTGCCACACACCACAATGCATTACCCGTTGGTGATTGTACATGGCGTGGTTTCAATGATTTGATATCCCATTCGATGAGTTTGCCCGCTAGATTTACTGAGAAGAGACGTGTGCCAGCCCAGACGAGGCTCTCCACTTGTGATTCGGGGTCTAGTGGTATATAACGACTTACATATGGTGCATATTTCATTTCCCATAACTCAATGCCAGCATTCTCACTAAAAACCAAAACAAAATTTAGCATGTATAAATTTCTTAATGTAAAATTCATTTTACTCACCGGCTGACCGCAAGACATTTATACATACTGTTGTATGCCATGGAGACAATTCCACGGGGTTTAGCTTTATAGAAACGTACATTATGCATTTGAACAATGCCATTTTTAGGCTTATCAGGCTTATCAATTTCTTTCATTTTTAAATGTGCTGCAGCGTTTATTTTAAGCAATTAAAAGAAAAACACAATAGCGCGCACGTGTAAATACTTAGTGTGTTGCAGTGACGTTGCCAGATCGTTTTATTCACGATGTAAACAAATCTATTGACAGTTGAGCGCATTTAGCGATTGTTATCGATATGTTGCAATATAACGTTCAAAGCATTTGTCATACGTTTAGTGAACTTCTACATTGACATTAATATATGTTTTTTTTTTAAAGAAGAAAATTTTTGCAAATTCAACTAGTGTGTTATGTGAAGTGGCGATGCCGGATCGTTTTACTCACGATGTAAACAATGTCACTCACAACTGAGTGCAAACGCAAGCGAGTGTTATCGATATACGATATAATGTTCAGTGCATTCGAACAAGTTCTAATTTACAGTGAATAACGACTCCCCGTAGCATGGGGGTGGATTAATGTGTGTGTGTGTGTGTTTTTTAAGAAGAAAATTATTATTGCTAATTCAATTATAAATGCATATATATTTATGATTGTTTTAAAATTTGCTAATTAAGTGATATACATGCACGTTATAGAGCATGCAATAACATTAATATCATTCACAGTGCAGTAACAACAGCAGAAGAAACAAAAAAAAAAAATACAAAAAATGACGCGTTTCATATTAAGTTGGAGTCTTGCTTTGTTATTTCTGCTGGTACTGGGAACACCGGCAATATCATCGCGTGTACTTGAATTAAGTGATCGTTTTATTGATGTGCGTCATGAGGGACAATGGTTGGTCATGTTCTATGCGCCATGGTGTGGCTACTGTAAAAAAACAGAACCAATTTTTGCACTTGTCGCCCAAGCATTGCATGCGACAAATGTGCGGGTGGGTCGACTGGACTGCACCAAATATCCAGCAGCTGCACGTGAATTCAAAGTACGTGGTTATCCAACAATAATGTTCATCAAGGGTAACATGGAATTCACATATACGGGAGATCGCAGCAAGGATGAGCTTGTCGACTATGCACTGCGCATGTCTGGTCCGCCAGTGCAATTGGTAACACGGACGGAAAGTGTTGATATGCTTAAAGGTTCGCATACAATCTTCTTTATGTTTGTTGGTGGCCAACAAGGTGTCGTCTGGGATACATATTATGCAGCTGCCGAGGGCTATCAGGAGCATGGTTTCTTTTATGCGACAAGTGAAGATATTGCTGCACAACATTTTGATTTTGAAAAGTTGCCAGCAGTTATTGTCTACAAAGAGGAACAACATCATTTCTATCCACATGGACATGTAGCACATGAAATGGATCCAAATGAAGTTAATGAAACAATATTCCAATGGGTGAATGTTGAGCGTTTTACACTGTTCCCCAAGGTAACACGCTTCAATATTCATCAATTGCTAAAGACCAAAAAATTCTTGGTGCTTGCTGTAGTGCAAGAGGATAAACTTAGTCAGATTGCAACACATGAGCTAGAGTTTCGTGATATGGTCGAAGGTGTTATACGCAAGCATCGTCCACGTTATCATGATAAATTCCAATTTGGTTGGGTAAGTGCAAGTTAGCATAATGTACAGATGCAGTGCATCCACTCATCAACAATTTATTTCTTTCGACAGATTGGCGAACCATCGATAGCACATTCCATAATACTTGATCAGCTGCCAACGCCACATCTCATTGCATTGAATTCAACCACACAACATCATTATATACCCGAAGATGATCCATTGCAATTGACGCCGCAGGCATTACATTTGTTCCTTGAATCCATTAGCAATGAAAGTGCCATTGCCTATGGTGGCGATACATATTTTGTGCGTGTGAATCGTGCATTATTTGAGGTGCGTCGCTCATTACGTGACATGTGGAAGGGTAATCCAGTGCTGACGACAGTTATCTTTGGGTTGCCATTGGGTTTCCTTTCACTAATTATGTATTCCATATTCTGTGGCGATTGTCTTGTCTCCGAGGAGGAACAAGAGGAGGATCATGAGAAGAAAGAGTAATATAAAGGAAAAGTAGGAGGAAATATGGAGCATATGCATCATCTCTCATTGTTAGTGCAATTTTCAAGCCAAAATCTAGTCTTATTTATCTTTTAACATAAGAAAAATAATATTTGCTACATATACAACAAATTTTGTCGGAAAACGATTCCTTTTCTTGGCTGTGTATGTAATTTTTGTATATGTCTGTCTAAGAGATCAAAGTGTTTTCTTTTTTTTTTTTTGTCTTTAATTTAATAAACATTAGTTGAGTAAATTTACCATCAGATCTAAAGCACTTTCCACATACGTTTTCACATTTTATAAACTTGAAACTTAATGATAAATAAGGATTTGTAGAACTGGCTTTCAACAACCATAATCCTCATCATCATCGCTATCAATGGCAGCACGTCGTCTATCGTATTTAACGGAAGATTTACTTTGTGGCATCTGTGCATTGACACTTTCCAATATGCTAACGAATTGTGCATCATCCAATTTGCCGCGCACTTGTCCCATTTGTGCCATACGTATGACCATATTCTCAAACATTTGCGCCTTCTCCGGTTTACTTACTTTCAATGTGTTGACTGCAATTATTAATATATATATATATATATTATATCTATGGATTCTCTCTATTCTTCAAATTTCTTGTTACTTACGACGTGCGCGTGCCTGTTGATCTAGAACTTGCGATAATATTGAATGCTTCATTTCCTCTTGTTGACGCATTTGTTCCTGTTGCGCCTGTTGCTTTTCGGCATCGCTACCGCCGCCGCCCTGTGTGTGTGTGCAAGGTAT
>JBAMBR010001577.1:0-39169 GCA_037044475.1 Zaprionus obscuricornis
ATTGAAAGTCAAAAATCTAAAATCCAAAAAGCTCCCTGCGCCGGCAATTAAAAGTGTTGTGCGTGTATGTGTGTGAGTATGTGTATGTGTATGTGTTTATGTGAGTTTATGTTGTGCTTTTAGTAAATTAAAGTAAAATTACGAACGAAAGGGGCAGAAGAAGTGACTAAAAGTAAAACTCACTCGAGGGTTGTTCCTAGCTGCGTGTTCAGCCACGGAAAACTCTATTCCTTGTATTGTATTTCTTCTTGTTGTTGTTGCTGTCGCACATATATATAATTCTTTTTTTTGGGTTGCGTGAGAAAAATCAATTTTGCATAAAAAAGCTGCCAAACAGACAGCCAAAAAGATAATAATAATAAGAAATAGAAGCAGGACAAAAGGACAAGGCTGTGAATGCCAAAATAAATCCGATGACATTTTGGCATAAGGACAAACGTATTATAAAACCAATGCTATCATGGCTGATAGCAGAAATCCAGCTCGGCATAAGGATCCAAACATAGATTCAGCCGGCAGAAGAACTAATAATGATTATGATGATGACGATGTTGGAGAATACAAGGGTACTGCTACTGGTAGTGACGTGCCCCCAATACCAGCTGTTCGACGTCGACATGCGCATGAGCAGAAAACAATTGAGAATGTCGAGGAGGGACATGAAACTAAACAGCTGGAGACCTCGACAGTGACTCGCACGTACATGAAGACAATTACCACGTCACTGACCACCTCCAGTACTAGTAGCAGCAATATCGAACAATTTGAACAATCACCACCACTAACAACTCAACGTTTACGCCAAAAAGTGGCACAATATGAAAAGGTCTGGTCCGAGAATTCTGGCAAACGTCCAGCCGAACAAGCCGCTGATGAATTACGCCAGGAACAAGCCGATGATTATGATGCAGAGAATCCATTTGATATTGATGTACATGAAATTGAGCGACGTTTACGTGAGGAACGTCAACGTGGCATGGCCGAAGCGGAGGCTGCGAAACTGGCTTTCCAGCAAGTCCATTTGAGACATACACCGCAAACACCACCACGTCGCGTTGAGGTGACCAGTGAACAAATACCAAGTCCATTTAATGTTACTCTAAAGACGACAAGTCGCATAAGTCCAGGCGCCGATAGTGGCAATGTTGAGGATCAATTATCGCCATTCAATGTAACATTGCGAACCACACGACGCAGCACTGTGCAATCAAAGAGCAATCAAAGCCGTCAAACGGAAATGGAACGTTTTCTGGATGGTGAACGTACCATACGTGAAGTGCAGGCTGTTGATGGTGTACGGACGATAATCACATCATCTATGACAAGTGATGGTGGCTATGCTGAAGAGAAGATTTATCGCCATGGTGAGGGTTATGTTTCACCGCGTGATTCACCATCATGGTCACGTTCAAGTATTTCCAGTGAACGTTCAAGTATAACATCACCGCATAGCATTGATATGACCGCTGGCGGACGACGTATACTTATAAAATTGGAGAATGAACCCGGAGTTGAAAGAGATGCATTTGTGCGTAGTAGTAGTAGCTGTGAACACGAGCAGCAAAACGATGAAACTGATGGTTCGGTACGTGCACGCATACGGCAATTTGGTGGGCAGGACGATGAAGCTATGGCAACGGGTAACATTGACATTACAGTGGGTAGCAACCCCCGCAGGCGGCGTTTATACCAGCAAACAATGTATCAAGTGGGTGGCAACGACGAGACACCACCACCGCAGCAACTGCAACACCAACAAAAAACAGAACAGGAACCGCAACAACAACGACAGCAGCAACAACAACGTGCAGTGCGTCCAAGCGAACTGTCATGGCAAACGGGTGAATCAACAACAAAAAGAACAACAACAACAAAAACAACGAAAACAAAACTAACAACATCTACACCAATTGGCACGAAGGAGCAACCGCAAACAGCAATACCGGACGAAGTGTTTAGTCCAGTTGCAACGTGCCAATTGCGCGGTTCTTCGACGGAAGAATCTCGGAAAATTGTAAGCCACAAAACGATAACAAGCACAACAACAAAATCATCCAAATCCACTGATACTGCAACAGCAACATCTACGTCAACGTTAACGTCGCGCAAATCAATCGGTTCCTCATCATCTACCGGCAATAATAATAATAATAATAATAATATTTCATTTACCGCCTCGCAAATTCGCATCGGTGACGCTGCTGAAGTTAATATTGATACAGACAACAATATCGATAACGATTCCGATACTGAAGGTGTGCCGGCTAGAAATCTTGTAATTGTATCGACACCATCGCGTTCCATAACACCAACAACAACAACACCAACACCACACTCGCTTAGCGGCATTGGCACTTTTAGCAAGAGTCTGCGCCAGGATTATCAGACTCAAGCAACACAAAGTAGCCGCGGCAACGAACCAGAAACCGAATATCAAGAATTCCAATCCACAATGGCATCGATCAATTACGCACGTAGCAATTCCCAATACGATAGTCACATCAAGGAGAAACGAGGTAAAAAAAAATAAAAGAAATACTTTACACACATTAATTTCTATGAACAATAGCAAATTGCTATTTTTTTGAGCACAACTGTGAAGCACAATTAAAATGACTGCTATTAAAATTAAAATGTACTCATTAGTAATTAATTACAAATGCATTTAGTGTAACCACTTACGTAATAGCAAATAAATGCATTTGTCAAGCAATTATCAATATAGCATCATGGCAATGATTGCTATGAATCTCTTGCAATAATCAATTTTGATGTCTTCTCACTTAATGTGAATCCAATTTTTTTCTTTGAGTCAGAAAATTTATTTGCAATCGATCAAGAAAAATTAATTTTCGTTGTCAGTGTAATCAATGGAATTGATAAGTTTTTTAGTCCACAAAATTCTTGTTATATCATTTGTAGCATTTATATATTATATAGAAGCCTATAGTATATATTCTATATAATATATAAATGCTACAAATGATATAACAAGAATTTTGTGGACTAAAAAAACTTATCAATTCCATTGATTACACTGACAACGAAAATTAATTTTTCGTTGATCGATTGCAAATAAATTTTCTGACTCAAAAAGAAAAAAATTGGATTCACATTAAGTGAGAAGACATCAAAATTGATTATTGCAAGAGATTCATAGCAATCATTGCGCCATGATGCTATATTGATAATTGCTTGACAAATGCATTATTTGCTATTAGTAAGTAATTACTAAATGCATTTGTAATTAATTACTAATGAGTACATTTTAATTTTAATAGCAGTCATTTTTAATTGTGCTTCACAGTTGTGCACATTAAAAAAATGAATGCAATTTGCTATTGTTCATAGAAATTAATGTGTGTAAAGTATTTCTTTTATTTTTTTTTACCTCGTTTCTCCTTGATGTGACTATCGTATTGGGAATTGCTACGTGCGTAATTGATCGATGCCATTGTGGATTGGAATTCTTGATATTCGGTTTCTGGTTCGTTGCCGCGGCTACTTTGTGTTGCTTGAGTCTGATAATCCTGGCGCAGACTCTTGCTAAAAGTGCCAATGCCGCTAAGCGAGTGTGGTGTTGGTGTTGTTGTTGTTGGTGTTATGGAACGCGATGGTGTCGATACAATTACAAGATTTCTAGCCGGCACACCTTCAGTATCGGAATCGTTATCGATATTGTTGTCTGTATCAATATTAACTTCAGCAGCGTCACCGATGCGAATTTGCGAGGCGGTAAATGAAATATTATTATTATTATTATTATTATTGCCGGTAGATGATGAGGAACCGATTGATTTGCGCGACGTTAACGTTGACGTAGATGTTGCTGTTGCAGTATCAGTGGATTTGGATGATTTTGTTGTTGTGCTTGTTATCGTTTTGTGGCTTACAATTTTCCGAGATTCTTCCGTCGAAGAACCGCGCAATTGGCACGTTGCAACTGGACTAAACACTTCGTCCGGTATTGCTGTTTGCGGTTGCTCCTTCGTGCCAATTGGTGTAGATGTTGTTAGTTTTGTTTTCGTTGTTTTTGTTGTTGTTGTTCTTCTTGTTGTTGATTCACCCGTTTGCCATGACAGTTCGCTTGGACGCACTGCACGTTGTTGTTGCTGTCGTTGTTGTTGTTGTTGTTGTTGCGGTTCCTGTTCTGTTTTTTGTTGGTGTTGCAGTTGCTGCGGTGGTGGTGGTGTCTCGTCGTTGCCACCCACTTGATACATTGTTTGCTGGTATAAACGCCGCCTGCGGGGGTTGCTACCCACTGTAATGTCAATGTTACCCGTTGCCATAGCTTCATCGTCCTGCCCACCAAATTGCCGTATGCGTGCACGTACCGAACCATCAGTTTCATCGGTTTGCTGCTCGTGTTCACAGCTACTACTACTACGCACAAATGCATCTCTTTCAACTCCGGGTTCATTCTCCAATTTGATAAGTATACGTCGTCCGCCAGCGGTCATATCAATGCTATGCGGTGATGTTATACTTGAACGTTCACTAGAAATACTTGAACGTGACCATGATGGTGAATCACGCGGTGAGACATAACCCTCACCATGACGATAAATCTTCTCTTCAGCATAGCCACCATCACTTGTCATAGATGATGTGATTATTGTCCGTACACCATCAACAGCCTGCACTTCGCGTATGGTACGTTCACCATCCAGAAAACGTTCCATTTCCGTTTGACGGCTTTGATTGCTCTTTGATTGCACAGTGCTGCGTCGTGTGGTTCGCAATGTTACATTGAATGGCGATAATTGATCCTCAACATTGCCACTATCGGCGCCTGGACTTATGCGACTTGTCGTCTTTAGAGTAACATTAAATGGACTTGGTATTTGTTCACTGGTCACCTCAACGCGACGTGGTGGTGTTTGCGGTGTATGTCTCAAATGGACTTGCTGGAAAGCCAGTTTCGCAGCCTCCGCTTCGGCCATGCCACGTTGACGTTCCTCACGTAAACGTCGCTCAATTTCATGTACATCAATATCAAATGGATTCTCTTCATCATAATCATCGGCTTGTTCCTGGCGTAATTCATCAGCGGCTTGTTCGGCTGGACGTTTGCCAGAATTCTCGGACCAGACCTTTTCATATTGTGCCACTTTTTGGCGTAAACGTTGAGTTGTGGGTGGTGGTGATTGTTCAAATTGTTCGATATTGCTGCTACTAGTACTGGAGGTGGTCAGTGACGTGGTAATTGTCTTCATGTACGTGCGAGTCACTGTCGAGGTCTCCAGCTGTTTAGTTTCATGTCCCTCCTCGACATTCTCAATTGTTTTCTGCTCATGCGCATGTCGACGTCGAACAGCTGGTATTGGGGGCACGTCACTACCAGTAGCACCAGTAGCAGTAGCTCCTTGTATTCCTCCAACATCGTCATCATCATAATCATTATTAGTTCTTCTGCCGGCTGAATCTATGTTTGGATCCTTATGCCGAGCTGGATTTCTGCTATCAGCCATGATAGCATTGGTTTTATAATACGTTTGTCCTTATGCCAAAATGTCATCGGATTTATTTTGGCATTCACAGCCTTGTCCTTTTGTCCTGCTTCTATTTCTTATTATTATTTTCTTTTTTTTTTTGGCTGTCTGTTGGCAGCTTTTATGCAAAATTGATTTTTCTCACGCAACCCAAAAAAAAGAATTATATATATGTGCGACAGCAACAACAACAACAAGAAATACAATACAAGGAATAGAGTTTTCCGTGGCTGAACACGCAGCTAGGAACAACCCTCGAGTGAGTTTTACTTTTAGTCACTTCTTCTGCCCCTTTCGTTCGTAATTTTACTTTAATTTACTAAAAGCACAACATAAACTCACATAAACACATACACATACACATACTCACACATACACGCACAACACTTTTAATTGCCGGCGCAGGGAGCTTTTTGGATTTTAGATTTTTGACTTTCAATGTTTTATGATGCCAAAAAAAAACAACAACAACACATCAATGCTTAACGAAGCCTCTGACACCGACGAGTTTTGTCTCGCACTTCACACGCGTCGTTGCTTAGTTTTGGTTTTTTATTTTATTTTTTTTTTAGAGTAAAAAAAAAACTCGTATTATATCACAGCCTTGGTCAAATTCTAATTAGTTTTCGGCAAATTCAAGATTCCACAATGGAACTTATAATTTGTATTATACTCATATGGCGTGCCTTAATCGGCGCACAGACATTTTAAACATTTCATCCGAGCTTCAAGTCTTCATTTATTCCGTTTCCAATCCGCTGTTGTAGAAAGCCGGTTCGATACTGATTCGACAATGTTATACGCCTTGTCCAGAGACCCAAAGCAGTAACAGCGGCAGCAAGAAGAAGAGCAACAGCAAGAGCAATGACAGACAACAGCAGCAGCAGCCCAGAGAGCTGGACTCTGCTGTGTGTATAGTAATCGTAGTAAAGCTCAAATTCCATAAGTATGCGAGAGCGTGTGAGAGCGCTTAAGTGAATCGAGAGTCAGAGCGCAATGCTACTGCTGCTGCTGCTGCTGGTGTTGTGTGCGTGCGTGTGTGTTGAGTTTTGGGCGAAGAGAAAGAGAGCGCACACATTTTTAGTCTTTACGCATTTTGATGTATGTATGTTTATCTACGTTGTGCCTACTGCTTTGGAGCGGCACGTACTACTCTACCTTTGAACTGATTACTTTTGTTATCATAAACAGAGGCGTAGTTGCCGGTTTTTGACGGGGGTTTAGAAGTCATAATATTTAATTTATAACTTACAAATTAATTTTTTAATTAAATAATAATAAATAATTTAAATGTTACCAAATTTTTATTTATCAGTTGATAAAGTAAACTTGTCAGTCCCTTTTATTTCCTCTTTGTTGTTTTTATTATTGTGCGACGACTTTGAAAAATACCGATACGCATAAAAGCTTTAAAACAAAACGCATTGTAACTCACGCTCTCTCACACAAAGTATGCAACTCTCTCACACTCACTAATGTAATAATTTAATGATGCGCTCTCTCTGAAATTCACATTCTCTTCTTATTCTACCCTTATATATGTATGGGTGACATTTAAGTTCACCTTTTGTGCTTCTGCTGCTTATTACATTTCGTCTTTTGTTATTCGTTGTCCCTTTGCGCAAAGTATACTTATGACATCATAAGCGTGAGAAAATATCAATTACACTTTCAAGTATGCATGCTTGTGTGTGTGTGTGTATGTGCGTGTAAATATATACCACGCGATAAGTACTCATAAAGCAATTACAATTTTAGCAAACTGCAGCTTGGCGTCACGTTTAAATGAAGCTGTAATCGAAAATGTGGGTCAACGTTTAATGAAAGTCATTCATAAAACTAAAAGCGATGGCGATCGTGATCGCAAAAGCGAACGCGATCGCCAAGCCACAAAATAAAAATTCCAAAAACAAATGTTTATTTAAAGCTTACATAATCTCTCTCTCTCGCATGTAGTTTGTTTATTATTTGAACAAACAAGTTTTACAAGCATAAGCACAAGCACACATGAAGTGAGACTAATGACGTCACGCATTAGTGATTATATTACATTTCTTTTAGTCTGTTTGCTGTCAAACTAGAAGTTGACCTTAAATTACAAACAGATGTAATCGATGCAACATAGAGATAGACATAAACTTCTAGAACTAACTATAAATCTTAGTATGTACAATGCATGCATACATAAGTTTGTCAATAAAAATAAAATTACTTTTATTGCAATATAAACAAATTTTGTACTCTATTTACATATTTAAAGTGTTGCTCATCTTAAACACTTACAAAATTTCACGACTAATCGCATTAAAACAATCACTTAAATTCATTAAACAGCAAACAGCAACACATACAAAAATGTATTAGTATGTAAACAATAGCAAAAATACAACAACAACATTTTTAGGCGGGTTCCAACAACAACAACAACATTGTGCGGTCTACGTGTAACTTTTATGGCAGAATTTTGTTTACAAAGTGTGAATCTCTATCTCTCTGTCTCTCTCACACATATACTCACAGACACACACTTTGTTGAGCTGTAAAACATAAAGTGGAAACCTTTGACATGGCAGCCAACAGAAGTGTTAGCAGTAGTTAATAGTTCCACTGTAGAACAGTGGTCAAACTTTGTTTGTTTTGCCATAAAATATTTATAGCATAATAATCGATAGACTAAGCATAAATTAACCAGGTAAAATCTTAGTGGAAAATATTTCTGATTATTCAGCGCAACAAAAGTTTTTTATATATAATTTTTGCCACTGTGAAACTGTAAATTTATATACAACCATTAATTAGCAATGTTTGAAAGTTTAAACAAAACACGAAAAACCAAAAAAAAAAAAATTGCATAAACAATTTATTTCCTCTTTGAAATCTTCAAGTTTTCAGCACTTTTGAATATTTTTGTTTAGTCTAAAAATAAATTGAATATTATTCTATTTTCATTTTTCTCTCAAGTTTTTTTTTTTTTTTTTGGGATATTTTTTTTTTTCTCGCACCTATCCATAAAGTTGGCCATTTTAATGTGAATTTTGTTTTGACTTTTGTTTTTGTTTAGTTCTTCAAATATTGACGTTGGCGCTAAAAGCACTTTTTGTATATATATATATATAACTGAATGATATTCATCTACTACTAGTTGTATATATAGTGCGCTCATATATCAATAAATACAAATGCAAAAGTCAATTAAAAACTAAAAGCAAATAGTTCCAATTTTTTTTTCTTTTAATTTTTGTGTAAAGTGAGCAACAAAAATATTTACACTGAAATTAAGCTATGTAAATTTGAACAAAATATTTGCCATACAATATTATATTTATATATATGTACATATACATAAGTATATATAGATATTATAGAGGTACATAAAAAAGCAATTAAAATTCATATTGAGAATTGTCAGCAATTTGATTTGTATTTAAATTACGGCATTTTTGACCATGTCTAGCAAAATGATCATACGAATACAGACGTGCAAAAAATATTTAAAAATTCATTTCGAAATTTCTATTTATAGCAACGAATTTATTTTGCATTTTGTCTGTTTGTGGTGAAAATTTTTATAGACTTTCGTATTTTGTATATATATATCGTTACATTTTTAACGTCATATTTGTAATTGTAATTCTATGTTTAGTCATATTAATGAATAAAAAAAAAAAATATATATATATATATATATATACAATAATATATAATTTATTAAATCACAGCTGTCGGGGAGTTGCCTTGAGATTTACAAGTCTAATAAAAAATAATTTATATAGCTTGAAAAACAAACTATGTTATATAAAAACAGCTGTGCAACATATTGATTGTATGAATTATTAATATTTTTCTATAATTCCCAGATTCCCATTTCTCTAAACAATTAATCTTCAGAGACATAGAACATTTTTAAATAAATAAAAAAAAAATATATATATATTTTTGATAAATGTGAGCAGCCTGTCTTAGAGATTTTTAAAACAATGTCCGTCGGCTTAAACTATTTGCTCAGTTTTTAAAGCTAACTTTAAGAATAGATACGACTTAGTTCTATAGGCACGTTTGGTGCTACAATAATGTTATTTGCATGAAAAAATTTTCATTTCAAATTGCAAATATACGAAATTAGAAAATTACTGACAAAGATTTAATAAAAATCCCAACTAGAATCTAAAATAAATTTGTATATTTTATTTTCATAGAAGATTTTGCTCATTACATTAAAAAACAAAAACTTAATCCAATGACAAAAGCGTCAGAGCGTCAGGCGACAGTGATCCGTAAAAATAAATAAATAAATACAATTATATGATGATTGTGCCAAGAAAAAAAAAAAAAAAGAAAAGAAAATACATACATATAAAAACAAAAACAGTAAATGAGCGCAGAGACTTAAAACTCTATTTATAATCAATTTAGTGGCATGACAAGACAAGTTCGGCCAAAAAAGACAAAATACTGGGCAGGCAAGCAGGGCGCCCGCAAATGGTCTAAAAATAATTAAAGCATTTCTCTCTCCTAGTCTTTATTCCCTTGCGACATTTGTTTTCGAATGAAAATATACAAGTGTTAAATACAAAAATGCATTAAGAAATGAGGCATAAACAGTTTTTATTCTGGTCGATTTCGTAGCTAGCTAACAAGAAGAACAATACAAAAAAAAATAATAATAATAAAAATAAAAATGCAAAAGGCAATTTCAAAATTTATAAATAAAACAAATTAAAGGCATTTCCACAGTGACATCAGCATTGGCATCGACACAGATATAGAGATCGACATCATCAGCGGTAGCATGAACATCAAAATCTCATTCAAGTCATTCTCACTGTATTTTCTGTACCTATACTACAAATGACTTTTCAAATTATCCATAGACTCGTTTCACAAATACACAGATACAGATATAGATATAGATACAGATATAAATGTATCTAATACTAAATGCGAAGAGAAACAATATATGCGTTTCAATGCAAAAAGTGATCTCATTGCCTGTTAGCCAGGTATTCAACAGGCTACAAACAAAAATAAAAAATAAAATTAAAAAAAACAAAAAAAAATACTCGTAAGCCTTGTCAACAATAAAAAAAAAGTGTGTTCAATTTTTTTCTTTGTATTAATTTGAGTTTTGTTCGCAAAGAATAGACATGTGCCGCCCAGGCATTTGTTTCGGACACTAACAATCGCTGCGACACTCTAATGAAATTACAAATTAATTAGGTCAATTCAAAGTCAATTTCAGCACCAAATTTAAAACAATTTTCCAAAAAAAAATAAAAATAAATAAAAAGAAAAAAATATTTAAAAAAAAAAAAAAAATAATAAAAAAAATATTAAAATAAAAAAAATAAATAAAAATAAAAAAATAAATAAAAAAATAAACTAAAATAAATAAATAAACTAAAATAAAAAAAAATAAATAAATAAAAAGGAAATTAAATTTACATAGCGTCAAAAATATTATTTAATATATCTAAATAATATATAAAAAATAATATATACATATATATATATTACTCTGAAAAACCTTTAAAAAAAATTAACGCCAAAAACCTGAAAACTTTTACGATTTGGCAAGTAGCCTTTGTTCATGTATTGCAGTTACCACAAACTTTTTGGCATAAAGATATACAAATAAAATTCATATACTAAATGCATTTTCTTTAAAAATATTTTAAGTACTTTTCTACATATTATTTTAGCTATAAACAAGCCAAGTACTTATGTATATCACAAGTACAATTATTATAACGCACTTAGTAACAATAGAAATTGGTATGCAACAATATTTGTATATTCAATAATAAAAAAACAACAACAATATATATTGAGGAATCATGAGACGACCCTGTGATTGATAAATGGAAAAATTTGTAGAGCAAGTTGACAATATTAATGCCCCAAACTTGGCTAAATAAACAACAACGAGCCAGATCATCATCAAGAGGGGCCGGGCTGATCATTGTCAAGTGTGATTTTATGATCGCCACTGCACGGCCACCGAAGATAACTGAATAACTGAAACATACAACCTATATCCCGCTCCCACATCTACGCCATTGGCTGTATAAACACATAGCAGCAGCAGCAGCACATACGATAAGAGTTAAGCAAGCTAACCTAAACGTATCGCAGTAGCAGCCCAACAGCTCATACAGTTTCTTCTAATAATATTTTATTCAGTTAGATCTTGAAGTGTCAAGATCATAGATATCTGTTTTTTCTTTTTACATCGCAATTTCACTTTTCCAGTAGTATTAGCAAAAATGTCCACAATTGAAACGGACATAACATTTCGTAAGCAAACACAATTTGAACAAAATTTGGAATCACAATTTAGTAGCTCAACGACAGAGTTTATTTTGATCACTGATCATCGCACTTCGAAATACAAAAGTCTTGAACAATTGGAAGCAACGAAACAGGATGAAAATAATGTCACTGAATCCCGTTGTAGTCGTTATGGTAAAAATCTTTGTCGCATGAAAACGTTAAAGAAACGATTACCGATACTCAATTGGTTACCCAAATATAATACAAGTGATGCTTTTGGTGACCTTATAGCAGGTCTTACTGTAGGATTGACGGTCATTCCCCAAGGTCTAGCTTATTCGGGTGTTGTTGGTTTACCAGCGCAGGTAAGAGAAAACAAAAGACGTAACTGAATTTAAGTAAATATTATATATAGTTTCATTTTTATGAATCTTATCTCATTGTCATTTTATGAGTTCATAATTTAAGCTACGTGTGTCTCTAAATTATCATCAAATAACAGTGCGCTCATACTTTTTAAGGTGTGAATGATAACAACTACAAAATTTTTTTTTAACATAATTATTAATAATTAAAATAAATAAAAAAAAGTGTAAAATGAAATTATTTATTTTCAACTCGTCTAAAATTTAACATATTTTGAAAATGTAAAACTGCTCAATTTAGAACTTGAGAAGATGAGTAAACATTACGCAGCCTTTTCATTACGTTCTGTAAATTTGAAAATAACTTATTCACCACAATATTGCTTCGTCAACTGCTTGAGTAAAATTCACCACAGTTCCTAAACTTATTGTGGTGAGCAAGCAGTACGACGTTGCCAGGCTCATTTCTTATACTATTTGAAAGTCATTGGCGACGCTTCAAGTGAAAGTCGCACAATTTTATAATTTTATAGTAAAAATTGAATTATTTCATTTTACAGTATGGTTTATATGGCTCATTTATGGGATGTTTTGTTTACGTGCTGCTTGGCACATGCAAGGATTGTACTGTGGGCAGCACTGCGGTCGCTTCACTTATGACATATCAATTTGCCAAAGGTTCCTGGCAACGTTCCGTGTTATTGACCTTTCTCACTGGAATTATAGAGCTATTGATGGCAACATTTAAATTGGGCTGCCTGGTTGAGTTCGTGTCGGGACCAGTGAGTGCAGGATTTACAAGTGCTGTGGCATTAATTGTATGCACATCACAAATGAAATATATTTTGGGTGTAAATAGCGATGGATCATCATTTTTGCAACGTTGGATAAGTATGTTTTGTGATATTGGTAATATACGGCTGGCTGATACTTGTCTTGGATTTGGTTGTGTTGCATTACTTATTGCTATGCGTAGCTTGGGACGTATTAGAATTGGACTTGATGATCCTAAGCAGCCACCAAATCGTTTACAACGTTTTATCAATCATCTTATCAAATTTATGGGAATCTCACGTAATGCAACTGTTGTAATTGCTACCACAGTAATGGCCATGCAATTAGAAGCAACTGGACAAAATCCATTTCTATTAACCGGCTATATACCACCAGGATTACCATCATTGGCATTGCCACCCTTTGAAATAGTAGCACAGCCCGGAAATGCTACTGCTGGCATTGAACCTGTGCCTGGTGAGACATTCATTGAGATGGTGCACAGTCTTGGCTATGGCTTGATTATAGTACCACTTATAGCACTACTCGAAAATGTCTCTGTATGCAAAGCTTTTGCTAAGGGCAAACAAATTGATATTACACAGGAGATGATTGCCACGGGAGTGGCCAATATTGCCAATTCATTATTTTCCGGTTATCGCAGCAATAGTGGCTTAGCACGTTCGGCTATTAATAATGCCAGCGGTTGTCGCACTAGTATGTCTAATCTTTATATTGGTCTTGTTGTTGTTATGGCGCTTAGTTTCCTCACCGAATACTTTTGCTTTATACCCAAAGCTGTGCTGGCCGCCATTTTGATATCGGCTGTAATATTTCAGGTGCAATATCAAATTATATTGCCCATGTGGCGTAGCAAGCGTAAGTCAGGACTAATTATAGATTATGGTTATCCTTTACTTATCAATTATGTTTTTTTTTTTTCTTATAGGTTCCGATCTAATTCCTGGTATAATGGCTTTCATATTATGTCTAGTATTTCCACTAGAAATTGGCATACTTATAGCAATTGCTGGCAATCAATTATTTATACTCTATCATTCGGCACGTCCCAAAGTTACGCTGGAACAAATGGAAACACAGGATGGCATCAAATTCATAAAGATTACACCTGATCGTTGCTTAATATTTCCCTCTGTAGAATTTGTACGCAATATGGTGTTAAAATCGGGTAGTAAATCAACATTACCAATTGTACTAGACTGCACCTATATTTATGCAGCAGATTTTACAGCTGCCAAGGTGATATCATCAATGATTGATGATTTTCGTCGCATGCAACAAAAGATTATATTCTTTAATCTTAAACCAAGTGTAGTTAATATATTTGAGGGACTTAATACACGTTTAGTGCTCTGCTATAATATGTATGCATTGAGTCAGGAATTAAATCCAAATGTTGCTGCACATATGTCGCAATCTATTGATTCGTTAGAACAGGTCGAAGATGGCGGCAACAGCACAGATTGCGTAAGCATGGCTAGTACAATGTCTATAGCCAAGTAATGCTAGCTGATCTTGAATATGAATACTTATATATATATATAATGATAATAAAACTTTAGTTATATAAATAAATAAATGAAATAAAATTTATTAATAATATGTACTATTTTTTATGTCATGATTTCTGAACTATCGAATACTAGCAACATTGTTGATATACATTGTTTCTAAACATTTGGCAGCTTGTAAACATTTGAGCTAACAAAATAAATTGTAGGAAAATTGTGAAAGAATCGCTTGATCGACGTGGGCGACTGGTCGACTGGGTCAAGTTCGGATGACACACAGTTGCCGGCCCCAAAAGCTGATTCATGCAACAATATTTAGTTGCAATTGCCAAGAATCGTATATATTATATGTATTTAACATAATATAAGAATGTATTTCTATTTACATTGATTTCGTTTATTGATTTATAATGTGTCTTAAAATTGATTAGATAATCGCCATGGGAAATAATTTTCGATTTTCAAATATATTTCATATATATTTTAAATTTTTATATAGTTGAAATTGAATTTAAAAAATAATTTTTAAATATTTTTTCATGTTTTTATATTTATTCGAATTTTATAAAGTATTTTTTCATTTTGAAAAATTTATTTTTTAAGTTTTTATATATTTTTTTCAATTTTATAAAGTTTTAAATTTTTGTTTTTATTTTAATTTTTAAATATTTTTTCATTATTTTATATTTATTCGAATTTTATAAAGTATTTTTTTTATTTTGAAAACAACAATTTTTTTAAAGTTTTTATATTTTTTTTTCAATTTTATAAAGTGTTAAATTTTTGTTTTTATTTTATTTCTAATGTTTTTATATGTATTGCAATTTAATAACGTTTTTATCATCATTAATTTTGCATAATACTTTATGTTGCAGTATTTTTTTTATTTGCAATTTATTTATTTTATAACAATTATTCAATTTATGATTGAAATCAATATAAAAATGTTTATCGATATTATCGATTAAGTTGCATCATTATCAATTAATAAAATGACAAAGACAATAGAGCAGCAGCAAATAACGCAACAATCATTAGATTTTCAAGTTTTTTTACAATTGTGTTACATTTTTTTTTTCTTTTGGTAAATAAAATAAATAATAATTAATGTTTATAATACTTTAACAAATTATTAAACAAATTTCTTATTATATATGTAGCCAAAATCAACATGAATAACAAAAATGAAAATGGCAACACAATTATTAAAACACAGCGAAAACTTCATCAATTTCTTGCCGATGATGAAGAAAATGTAGAATATCTTATTACAGAAGAAAACTACGTTAACAACATGGCTAAAAATACGCTGCCTGCCAAGCGTATACTTAATGAAGAGTTGGCTAAAAATTTACAAAATATGCAACCATTGATGAGCATGGATAAAGAAATTTGTCCCTTTACCTTTGAAGAAGAATATGAAGAAGAAGGAAAAGAAGACGAATATGAGAATGATTATGATGATGAAGGTGAAGAATATTATGGTGATGAAATTGTAATTGAAAATGAAAATGAAAATGATGATAAAAATGAAAATGAAAATAACAATGCAACTGAAACTGAACCTGAACCTGAACCTGAACATAATGATAATACAAATATAATTGTTGAAGATTCTGGCATATCGCATCAATATCAAAATGCATTAGAAATCACACGTAATAACAATTATACAATGACATACAACAAAGATAAAAATATGTTGACCAAAGTTTTTAAGCCATGTCCACCAAAGAAATCAACATGGCTTAAACGTAATAATGGACAAATTGTTCATAGAGTCACTTTCTATGATACTTGGCATGTGATTCGTCCAAAAAAATATCCAATTCAACAGCGTCAACAACGTCATTGGCTACAATTACCATTAGTAAAGCTAGCAAATAGCGCTGCATATATGAAATTACCATCGCCACTATGGACAACTAAAGTAACACTATATAAGGTAATGCCAGCTATATTACAACGTCATACAATGACAATATTCACTGGTGATCTAAAGATACATAAAATACCAGAAAATGATCGGCATAAATATCAACCATCATGTGTTATCTTTCGACGCACAGCAAGTGCATCAGCATTATTATCCCTGGGACGAGGTAATTGTCATGTGCCCTACGATCGTGTCATTATCTTCAAGCATAAGTATTACAATATCAATATCGATGGCAAACATATTAATCTGATGGGAGCACCCGATGCTGTTACATGTGTCGGAGATGTACATAAGCTACTCGATATACTTAATCATATTACTATATCGCACGCTATGGTTGAGATTATTTCGCCAAAGTAAAAGAAAAATTATGCAACAAAAATTGACTAAGAATTGAATGTTAAATTAATTATTAATTTAATTCAAATAATGAAATTAAATTAAATAATTATATTAAAATTTATAAATGTAATTAAAAGCATTGAATAAAACATTTTATATTTTATTTCTAATTAAAAATTAATTAAAATGATTATTTATGAAATTAATTATAAGAAATGTAATTAAATTAATTAATTATTTTCATATGTGCAAGTTTTGAATTATAATTAATTACGGTATTTATAATTATTTTTGCTAATTATAATTAATTAATTTTAATTAATTTTCTTAATTCGTAATTTCATATGTGGAAGTTTTGAATTATAATTAATTGTTTACATTATTTATAATTATATTTGCTAATTATAAATAATTAATTTCAATAATTATAATTAATTTTTGTAATTAATTCTTAATTTCATATATTGAAGTTTTGAATTATAATTAATTAGTTACATTATTTATAATTATTTTCTCTAATTAATTAATTTCATTAATTATAATTAATTGCTTAATTAAAAAAATTAATTATAATTAATGATATTAATTAATTAATAATGAAATTAATTATAATTATAATGAAATTAATTATAATTAGTTGAAATATTTATAACATTCTTTTTAATTACATTAATTATAATTAATTATTTTAATCAAAATATAATTAATTATTTTAATTAAAATATAATTAATTATAATTAATAATATAAATTAAAAATGTATAATTAAGCGCACACTAACCTTGCAATTGTAATATCGTCATCTGATATTCGGCAAGCTTCTCGTCGATATAATCTTGCGATTGATTCGCAATTATTTCAGCAGTCGATGGCCCAAATTCCTCCTCATCATCATAAATGACATAGGCTTTGGGCTGCTGCGGCGGCTCTAATGGCACGCCAACAAAATCAATATGATCCTGTCCATGTTGTCTCGGTTGTGGTGGCACTGGTGGTGCTGCACCAGCTCCCACTTGACGCAGATACTGTGGCGGCGTTGCCTGCTGCGTTTGCTGATGCGACAGTGGCGTTTGTCGGCTGCTATACGTGAAATCCGAACTAGGCGTTTGGCACACAATTGGCGATGGTGTTGGTGACAATTGAAATGAGCTGGTGGGCGTGGCACCATACGAGTTTTGATGATGCAATTGTGGCAGTGGTGCCGGACGGAAAGGACGTGGCGCTGGCGCTGCACCAGCTGCGCCACCATAAGCGAATCCTTGCGGCTCAAACATTTGCGGTGGTTGATACGGAGCTGGAGATTGATTACCAGCTGGCCATTGTGGACGCGGATGCGATATATTATTAATATTATTGATATTGATATTGTTGTTGTTGTTGTTCATATTCATGTTGGGGCGTTGAGCACGAAATTGCGGTGCCGGGGACATGCCATGACTATAAGCACGTGGTCCAGATATTATTGGCGGTGGACTTGGCGCTGTTGTCCACGGCGATGGGGGACGATACAAGAACGATGATGGTGACGCAGAATTCGGTGCTCGCGGATTCCAGCCACGTGGCCCATTGCCAAATGGCGGCGGCGGCGGTTGCTGCCCGGACATTTTTCACAGCGTTTTTCACAGTCTTTTTTTGGAAAAGATTTTCTTCTTCTTTTTATTTTTTATTTTCTTCGAATTTCTTTTTAAGTTTATTTATATATAAAATTTGTTGTTTTTTTTTTGGACGGTTACAATTTGTGACTTGAACAAAAGGGGGACGGTGGAGAGACCGATTTACACTTCAATTTATAACATATTGCACTATGAGTAAAGAAAATATTAGGTATATGATCTGGAAAAGTTTCGATTATAGCAGCGTGCAGAGAGAGAGAGAAAGTGAGAGAGATTTTACTGTATCTAACTGTGACTTTCATGTGTTTCAGAAAGATCTATTTATATAATTCTATATAGATATATATTCATGTACAATCTAGAAATATATCAATCATAATTTGTTACGTTTGTTATTAGCTAACGAAATGGCGATCACCTGAAACATCGTTTCGCATTATGTCAACACGTAAATATATCATGACCTATTCTAAGGAATGAGTCCGCGTCTGGTGAAATTAGTGATATATATATATAATGCTATATATTTTTTCTTTCTCTATATATATATATATTATATATATAGTATATCTTCTATATAGTCTTTACGCATCAATTCTGTGTGCTATTTTCAAACGGAAGTGGGCTAAATGTTTATTCGAAATTTTTCGCACTCGACTTTTCCACTTTTAAAATTGGCGCTGACGCCATATCTTATGATGTACAATTTTCATGTAGTGTGTTCAGTGGCTGAGTCTACTTTTCTTTTTTTTTTGCTGCTGATTTTCAAGTTGCCAATTTATAAAAGATTTTTAACATATATTTTGAGTTAGTTGTCACATATAATATGCTCAAAATGTATATTTTTTTTTTCTTATTTACAATGAATATGAATTTATATATATATATATGCATATATTTATATATTATATATATTTTTTTTTACCAACGTCTTTTCTATATTAGATATAAATTTGAAGCATACGCAGATTAGCTGCTGTCAAACATATTGAAGGTCTCTTTCTATATCTGTCTCATTCTCTGACTTATGATTTATGGTTCATACAGTCGCTTGTCTACCAAGGATATTAGATCATGCACAAAACAAGCTAAAATACTCTGCAAATATATATATATATATGTACTATATAGTGTATATTATCGTACATCTATATATCTATTATAAGACCTTCACTTTCACTACAAATTTTCTACTATGTATATTAATTTGCAGTTCAAGTGAATTTACTACAAGCATCAAGAAATTATTTATATATATATGTATATATTCTCATTCTCTTAATGAAAGTAAAATTATGAAAAAAAAAAGAAAAAATAAATAAAAAGAAAAGAAAAAACTAGCAAATTTCTCAATTAAAATGAAGAGTATAGTATGCACTCAATATAAAGAATTATTTTTTAATAATTAGAAAAAATATTGAAAAATAAAAAAATATATATATCAAAAATAAAAAAATAAATATTGAAAAATAAAAAAAAAATTGAATAGTTAAAATTTGAAATTGAATAAATAGTTAAAAAAAAATGTAACATATTTTGACAAGCAGAAAAATATTTATAATTATTTTAAAAAATTCTTAATATATTAAAACTATTAATAAAATATATCAAAATATATTTAAAAAAAAATAATTGCAAATTTTTCTTATTTTTTTCATAATTGTTTTCATTTTTTGAATTTTGTGCATTTGGTTTTCTTTTTTTTTTCAAAATATATTTAATATTTGTCAGCTGTGCTAGAAAATTTTTTTGTGCATTTTCATTTGATGTCCAGTTGAAATATGAAAATTTGCACAGTGTAGGCGTGTATGCCATACAAGCAGTATAAGTGTGTATTAATTTGTGTGTGTGTATGTGTATGTGTGTGTTTGTGTAGATCAGTCCACATGTCCCGCAAAGTTGGGGGAAGAGAATAAAAAGAAAACCATGCAGACTTTTCACTTTTGTGGCCGAGCATTGCGTTGGCTGCTTTGCGCTTTGCGCCTTGTGCTTTTCAATTTTCATTTTATTTCAAAAATAGAAATGAACTCAGTTCGTTAAACTTTTGCTCGGAAAAATCATGCTGTGCTGCTGATGCTGATGCTGCTGCTGCTGCTCCTACTGCTTATTGCCATCGAGTGCAACAACAGCAGCAACAGCAGCAGCAGGCAGCAACATTTATTTTTCTTCGGTTTTAGCCTCGAAATTTTGCTGATCGCCTGTCTTTTTATTTTTTTTTTACTAAGACAATTTAAATTCCCATTAAAAACATAAATAAATAATTGCTTTAAGTGCACACAATATTAAAAAAATAAAATTGAGAATTTTCAATATTGTTTTTCTTTTCTATTTTTTTTTTTCAAGTGGCAAACACGTTTTTCTGTCTCTCTGCCAGTCTCTCTCTCTCTCTCTCTTTCACTCTCGCTTAGTCGAAACAATGTTGTATGATTATGTAATCCGTTCAGTTTTTTTTTTTTTTTTTTTTTTTTTTGGCGAGCAAATTGAGTAATTTAATTAAACCAACCGTTTAGTGCACAAAACACAATAATTAATTAATTTCTTTTAATTTGAATTTTCTTTTCTTTTTTTTTTATTTTGAATTTTGAAGCAACACAAAACACGTAAACGGCCTCGTTTTTAACTCTCTAATTCCAATTTCTATTTCGATTTCTATATATACAGGCGAATATATGTATGCGTATGTATGAATGTGTGTGTGTGTGTGTGTCTGTGTGTATTATGGCAGGCAGCAGGCAAAAAAAAAGACTGCACGCTGTGAAAAAAAACTTTCGATATTGTTGAGGAAAAACCGAGAACAACACTCGACGAGCACGAAACACTAACTGAATCAGCCAAAAAACGAGCGACAGACACAGCCAGGAGGCGATGCTGCTGTCAGTTCCGAGCCAACCGAGTATACAACATATATAGTATATTTTTTGCGGCTGATCTTGGGGGAAATTCGAAAAAAAAAAAACATTTTTTTTTTTGGGAAGAAAAACTCTCGTCACGAATAATCATCCACGAATCTTCTTCAACGCCAACAACAACAACGTCGCCGCTCAGCATATTTTCCACTTAATGTAACGTTCTCGCTCGCACTTTCTTTTTGTGCTTAACGCGCGCGTACTCACTCTCCCCAAAAAATTTTGCCGGCTAATTTTAGGGCGCATGCTCCAAGGGAAGATTTTAGTTTGATTTTCTTTTGCTTTTTTGTTGACACACTGCGTTCTAAACAATAAACGTTGGTACAAAACGAAATACGCGATAAAAGTTGCCGGCTGCACAAATTGACATGGCGCCATTTTCACTTATGTCTATGCCAAAACGTCGTTTCTTTTATTTATATGATTTTAATTAATTGATTTTGAATTTATATACATGCATACATATTGATGCATTTATTTATATGATCACGCAACATTTTTATAATATTATTTTAACAAATAAATGTGCACTTCCACCACACGATCGACCGATTTCATTATTTCACATTCACAAGCCTTTTGCGGCATTGTCATGGCGCCACATATTGATGAAAATCGATAACGATAACGTTTACGATAAGCAACGCATATAGTTTAGCTTTTGTTTGAAGTGAATTATAAGCAGCTTTTGTCAGCTAGCAAAATGTACTGCTTGCGAGTAGCGCCATCTACAGTTGAAAATGTTTTTTGAATTATTTGACGTACTAAAATATGTGAACTTTTAGTACTAATAAATATTTAAAAACTAATACTAAATTTTTATAAATGAATTAAAATACAGTTTGTTTTTTTTTTATTTTTTATTGATATTGAACACACAACATGCTTAAAGACTTTATTTATTTATCGATATCGATTTATTGCATTGTATTTCTTGTTGTCAACATTATTTATTTATTTTTTTTTTGCTGTTTTGCATTGTTTTTGTAACATGTATTATTTTTAGTACAGTGTTGTTGTTGTTGTTGCGATTGTTATTTATAGTTTGCTTACAAGCTAATTAATAATTAAAAATTTCAGATAATTTTTGTTGCTGTTGTTGTTATTGTAACATAATTGAGGTTTTGTTTTTTTAAATATTTTTTTTATTTTTATTTGTGTAAATAATTTTTCTTTGTATTTTTAGAAATTATTAAAACAATATTCAGTGATTATTTTTTTATTGGTGTTTTTGTTGTTGTTTTTGTTTGTCTAATAATTAATTTCTATATTTGATTGGCAACATCTTTGGAGTTTTTAAATGCAATTTACAATTACACAACGGGATCAAAAATTAAAACAGTTTTTTTTCTTTTCTTTTGTCACTGTGTGTGTGTGTGTGTATTTTTTATATTTGTGTTTGATTTGTTTTTATTTTTGTATTTTTTTTTTGAGGGTAAGCGCATTTTGCTCGCATCGAGTTTAAATATGTAAATATATTATTTCTCTAAGTGTATACATATATATTTTTTATTTATTTATTTATTTATTATTATTATTGTTAATATATTGCATTGCATTGCATTTGTTTTTGTATTTTTTGTTTTTGTTTTTTTTAGCATTTCTTTAGTTCAATTACAACTATTATTCGCATTGCATAAACATTTTTATTTTCTATTTGCATTTTTTGTATTATTTTTTTTTTAAGTGTATTGTGATACGCAAAAACAGTGTTGTAAGTTACAAAAATATATAATTTATATATATTTCGTTTATTGATGTTGTTGTTGTTGTTATTGCTGTTGTTTGCTGTAATGGTTGTTGCTTTTATTGTTGTTGTTGTTGTTATTTTGAAAAACTTAAATACTAAATTCCATTGTATGAATCAACGCAATTAATTAATGTTTGTTTATTTGTTTATTTGCTTGTTTTTTTCCATATTGTAGTTTAACGTACTATCGTTATTGTTATCGTTATCGATTCATCTTACAATACAAAAGGTACGAAAGGCGCGACAAATCTCATACAGCCAAAAACTGATTGAAATTTACACTAAAAATTGACTTAATTTGTGACAGATTTGACAAAAATTACAAAATTTCATAATGAAAAATTAATAAAATTAATAAAATTAAAAAAAAATTATAAATAAATCAATTTGTTGCAAAATGAAATTCATTGAATACTTAATATCTACATTGCAGATCTATAAAGTGAAATATTAAACTTTTTTTTTTGAGTTCAATTTTTTTTTCTTTCATTATTTTTTTTAGCATTTTTTTAATATTTTTTTTAAATTTTTTTCTTTTGTTTTAGGTCATAATAGGAAAAACTTGAAATCGAAAGCAGCAACTAGTATCGAAGTATCGAATATCGAATATATCTGTTACATTTTTATTTTATTTTTTTACTTTTTTTTTTGTATGCATTTTCATTTATCTTATTAGGTTAGAGAGTGGGGCCTCTTATGTATATGTATGTATTGTTGCTACATTATATATTCTGCTTCATCTTCATCATCGTCTTCGTCTCCTCTACTCGGCACGACAGAGCAATGAAGCGAAACGAAAGAGTCGCATCCAGCTAAATAGCTTAGATTCAATAAGATTTTCATCAGCCGTCGATGTGGTCATTGAGACCCGTGACGAATTGGAGGATTTACTACTCCGTTTCTGCTGCATTATCCTTGGTGAGCTCATCTTCATAATCGAATAAGTCGTCTTGACTACTGTATGGGCGCACGCCTCAATGGGGCGTGTGCAACGCGTTGGGGGTATAGAAAAAAAAATAAAAACAATAAAAAACAAACAGCAGCAAGCGCCACACGCACGTAAGAGATGCTAAAAGTAAAAGAAGAAAAATATTGAGTATAAGATTAATAAAAGTCAAGTACGATATAAAGAAAAAAAAGAAACGAAGAGAAAAAACTCTTCAAAATAAAATAAATAAAGGGCCACTACTCCATGTCTGACAAGAGCAACTCAACATTCAATGGCGAGCCATAAAAGAGCATGAGAAGGAGATGGGGAAGCGTTCTCGGAGCGTGATAAGCCTACAGAGTCTGTGCTTAGCTGAGCAAAAATGGCGTAGATATGTATAGTGTACGCAAAAAAAAACATTGTTAATGCTTCACTGCCTACATTCGTTTTGCCAGCCTAAACCATCCCACTATTTGTATACCAAAAAAAAAAAAAATAATAATAATAATAATAAGGGCAAACTTCTATGAAAATGTATGTATGACCTTGCTTCCTCCTTGTCTGCTTATACACACTGCCTAAAACCAATGCTAGGCAGAAAAAAAAAGCAGCTCGCAATGACGACAAGCTTTTCGTTATATAAATTGACAATCTCACAAAGTCACACGCATACACACGCATACATATACAAAATTGCCTACACATTGAGCAATAACTGTAATTAAATGAAATCCTTTTGCATAAAGAGCTACGTCATTTACTCTTACACACATACACAAAAGCCTACACAAACATTTGACACTCTCTTGCATGCGCTCGCTCTCTCACACCTAGCGCTCTTACACTCTGCCCACGTCACAACAGCAGCAGCAGCAGCAGTCGCAGTCGCAGGCAGCAACCACAGCAAATTAATTTCAATTCTCATTTATGTTTTACAATCTCAGCGCATTTTGAAATCGACGACGGCAACTGACAGCAAGAACAAGCACATATTTGTATATGTGTGTGTGTGTAAATAAATGTGTCATACTGCAAGACAAGAACAGCAACAACAAAAAAATTGAGAACATAACAAAATGCAACAGCTGAATGTGTAGCACACGCGACAACATTTTATTTTATTTTATTTTATTTATTTATTTGTATTTATATATGTCGTGTGTATGTCTGTGTGTTTTCTCTTTTATGAATTTTTTAAAAACTTTGACTAGCCAAAACGCCTGCGCAATTTTTGTTATTGTATAAAAATGAAAAAAAAAAAATAAATAAAAAAATAAAAAATATAGTTGCCGTTAGACTCCAAAAGGAATACAGCAACAGTGTTTTTATTATTTTTTCTCTGTGCTCTTTGAAGCTTCAAAACAAACGGTTTAAATTTCGTTTTTATCTTTTTTGTTTTTTTTTTTTCTTTGGCATAGATATTGAAAAATGGAAATTAGAATTTTTTGTGTATTTTTTTGTTGTTGTTGTTGTTGGTTTCGTGTTGCGCTTTTTATCTAGTTATACATGCAGCTGCTGTTGTCGCTGTTGCTGTTGCTGTCGCTGTTTGCTGCTTTGTGATTATCCCTGCCCACGCTGCCGCCGCCATGGTCGCCAACGTCAACGTGGACGAATGAACAGTGCTGCCCCGTTGCCAGTCTCATTCCGACAAACTGTCGCTCTAGTCTCTCTCTCTCTCTCTCTCTCTCTCTCTCTCTCTCTCTCTCTCACTCTAACTGCTGTTCACTGCTGTAAAGTTGACACTTTGTCGGCGCAGCGGCAAACAAATGATTAAGCTTTTTTTTTCTAGCCTCACCGCCCTACCTCCCACCACCGCTGACTTGCTGGTCTTAGCGGGGGCGTGCATTTGTTTTATTGCATTGCCGTTAGCAGCGGGGCGTATACGTGATGCTTTTATTACCATTAAATTAAAAAGTGAGCAAACCATAAGATAAGAAGATGTCATTAGAGATAAAGAAGAAGAAAAGGGAGAGAGAAGTTGAGATGATGATGATGAAATTCTAAGTAAAGTATGCGTTGCCCTACGAGACACATTGCACATTACGTGTTAAGTTTATGTGTGTAGCGCCACAGTGTCACGGCGAAAAAAAGAATTTATGAGTGTCCCCTTGTCGCATTCCAATAAAACGTTAATGAAGACGACAACGTGACATCAATGTGATCCTAATTTGTGGCTCCTCTAATAGCTTGACGAACACTTCTTTATTTAGAACAAAATTTCAATTTATTGCAATCAAAAATTGAAATTTGTCAACGAGACAATAGCAAAAAAAAAAAATGAAAATGCATTTTAAGCGATAAACAATTTCTACCCATATCTATAATATAGTCTATGTCTGCTGTGTGTGTGACTCTGACTATAACTGGTAACCTCTGGCATACGTTGCCAGTCAATATGTCACATGTATGCTTACATTGACCCACTTGGCGGGCGCACACAGCAGCAGCAGCAGCTGCTGAGGCATAACTGCAGTTTGAGCCTGTGCCAAAACTCAATTATCAATTTGCGCTTCCCACTCAAACACATACACATGCACACATAGAAAACATACAAATGTCATTTGTCAGCTTTTAGCTCTTTCACTCTTCTTCTCTGTACATTTGCCAGAGACGACGTGCGTCGTATTTATTCAATTGCTACAGCACAGCAGCAGCAGCAGCAGCATGGACTGTCAAAGTAAGAAGAGAGAGAGTGTGAGAGGGATGGCGCGCGCAAAAGAGAGTGAAGAGCTTTGCTGCTGAGGGCGAACTTTTAGGCAGTCGCCACTGCAGTTACTGCAGTCAATATTGCATGTATGTGTGTGAGTGTGCAAGCTATATACAATTTCGCTTGCAATGCTTTTGCCTTGCGCGCGCTCACTCTTACTCTCTCTCTGTCGCCCTCTGTCACAGCTGATGTTATCTAACGCAATAGTAAAGAGCGACGTTGTGTCCCTGACTGCCTTAACCTTACACACAGGCAAGCATATGCTGACTGCTATAACTATCTCGCTCGCACTACTACACGTACATATGTACATGTATTACAGCAAGGCGTCTTAATGAGGCTTCAAATATCACTTGTCAAATGTTCTCAACTTTGTTGTTTGCTGTCATTTCATATTGTAAATGATCGAAAAACTGTTTGTTAGATCTGTTTGGGCGTATATATGCGCCTATACATATGTAATCTCTGTGTGTGTGTGTTTATATATAGTATAGTAAAGTAATATGTTTAATTGCCTCACATTTAGTTGAGACATAAATCAACCAAATACGTCACTGAACTTGTACACCTTGAGAAAAGCTTTTCCACAAATGTTATTCAAGCATTACAAAGTTGCTTGCTTGCTCTTTCTCTCTTACTCACACACTGTCTTACACACTTTTCTCTGTCAGTTTAGTTTTGGGCAGCAGCGACATGATCTCACCAATTTACACAAACACAATAAATAAATGACATCAGTGCGAGTGTTCAACCAGTTTCTCATGAATTGACAATAATAAAATTGATAGATAGAAGTATATAGAAAATATCTATAGATATATATATATATATATATATATATATAAACACTTGGTAGACATTTGCAACACTAAGCAGTTACAAGATGCGCTGCAGCTCTAAAATATGCAAAAAAAAAAAAAAACATAAAAAGTAAGTTTATCGACGACGAGACGAAGATTTTATGCTCTTGCAGTCTTGGAGAAAAACTTTTCATATAAAAATGCAATTTTCAATCGTTAGTTTGTATGGCAGCTATATGTTATAGTCGTACGATTTGTATGCAATTTATATGAGATGTGTAAGTCGTCACTAGAATTAAATTCTCCAAGTTTCAGCCGCATAGCTTTACAAACAAGTAAAATAATGAATATTCAGCCGATCGTTCCTATGGCAGCTATATGTTATAGTGGTACGATATCGATCAAATTTATACAAGATGCATAATTCTTTAATAAACTCAACTTCAATAAGTTTCAAGTGAATAGCAAGTAAAATAATCAATTTCCGGCGGATTGTTCCTATGGCAGCTATATGATATAGTGATCCGATCCAGCCTTATCCGACTTATATACAGTTTATGTGCTTAGGGAGTATATATACTGAATTTTATTGAAATTGATTCATTGATAATCGACAGATAGACGAACATGCAGTTTAAGATGCTGCTATCAATGCTGATCAAGAATATATGTATGTATATATGGTACTATATATATATATATATTTATACTTTGTTCGATCTGCCACGCCTTCTAAGGTGTATTACAAAGTACTCTCCAAAATTTACTATACCCTCAGCAAGCGTATACAAAAAAAAAAAATTATATTCGCTAAGTGATGGGGAAAAACACGCCGCCGCCGCATACATCAAAACAAATGCTAATTTTTGCAATATGTTCGATGTTGTTGCTTTTGTTGTTGTTGTTGTTGTTGTTGTTGTTGTTGTAACTGTATAACAAGATGGCACAGTGTCTGCGAAAAGTCACACAAACTAGCTGCAAACTAGTAAAAAAATAGAAGAAACAGACAAAGATGCAATGAGAGCGCGAGAGAGAGAGAGAGAAAAATAAAAGTAACTGAATGATGCGCCGCATTGTTTTGTGGCCCAGAACTGCAGTGAAGCAGCACGCAGCAGCAGCATCAGTAGAAGCAGCAATGCGACCGCAAAAGCAGCAATTGCCCTAAGGCAACATTCACTTGCCCCTCACCCTTGCCCCTGCCCCACAACCGCTACCCTTCTATTGCCAACAAGCATTACAGTCTAACACCCTTCAACGACAAACAGCAACAGTTGCAACAGCAGACGAATGCAAGTAACTTACACATTGTAACTTCTTCTTGTTGTTGTTGTTTGTTGTTTGTTGTTGTTGTTGTTGTTATGCTCTTGTTGATTTTGTTGCTGTGCTTGTCGCTCATCGTCGTCGTTGTCGTTGTCGTTAGCTTGACTGACTTTCGAAACGTGTGTTGTCATGTAAATTAACCAAAAAAAATACTATGTACATACAGACTGTTGGCAACAGCAGCGGCAACAGCAGCGGCAGCAGCAGGGGCAGCAGAGGCAAACAGCAAATACAAAGGCAACAGATACGACAAGGCCTAACATCTATCATAGATAGAGTAAACAGTATAAAAAAAAAGAACACCACCAGCATGAGAAATACAAATATAATGAAAACGTTGAAAACGTTAAGATGTTTTTCAGTTTTCCCATGCTGCTCCAGATACTCCAAAATAATACAATGCTAGTCAGGTTTAAGAGGTAACATGACAAGAAAATGGCAAAAAGAATTCAATTCAATTACAAACAATTCTCAAGCATATAATATACATCTATATCTATGTTATACTATGAAGAATTTTACTAACTTCCTAAGCATGAACTTTAGTTTTTCTTCTTCTTCTATTCCCTGGTGAATCTGTTTTTGCTAAGTTTACAGATCTATTATATATTCAAGAAGAGTATCAAAAGTTTACTAACTTTTAATACTACTTCAAGTTTCTTATTTAAATTTGTAATATGTGCTGCAAGTGTATATATAGTAGATACCGCTTATAGCGACTTTCAAGGGACCTACGACGCACTAACCGACAGTAGTTTGTATGTATAAGTTTGCATGGGGCCAACAAGTTTTAGTCGCAGTAATCGGACGGACGCTTTAAGCAGAGTCGTTATAACCGGATTCTACTGTATATATAAATATTCGCCAAGTGTTTATAACATCCAGAAGCAGTCCTGACAGTTCTTGATCAACATCAACTAATGATTCTTAGTGTTAATTTTGCAGCTAGCTTAATAAAACTTGGTATACAAACTCCCTCTGGGCATAGGGTGTAGACCATGCAAAACTGAACAGATCGGACTGCTATAACATATAGCTGCCATAGGAACGTTACGTGGAAAATTAAGTTTTTTTATGAAAAACTTTTGTGGTTATCAAGCTATAGAGCCAAAACTGACAGCATTTGAGTTTATTAGAGACTCATGAATGTCAGCCAAATTTAAAGCAGATCGAACAACTATATCATATAGCTGCCATAGATATAAACGCCCAAAAATACAATTTTTATATGAAAAAGTTTTCTTCCAAGGAATATGACAATTTCTTTACATCAAAAATTACTTTGTTTTCTTGTAAATTTCTAAAATTTTAGGAAAATTTCTGCAATAATATTGAAAAATCTAGAAAATTTTGAAATAAAACTTAATAAATCTTCAAAAAAATGTTTATAAATAATAATTTGAAAAATCGCACTCAAAATATCAATAAATCAATTATGTGGAAAAATTTAAAAGAAAATAAAAAAAAATTTTATTTTTGATTATTTGTTTACTATTTTCAAAGGCATTAAATCTTTTATTTTACAACAAGAAAATATTTGAAATCAATTTTTATTTATTTATTTTTCTTTCACGTTGCGTTAACTACACGAAGACGAAGCAGAAAAAAAATCTAAGCACAAAGACAAAGACGAGCGTAAAAACAACAATTGAACAGACACATTACAGAGTCATTACTAATGGTAAGCATATTGGCCACGTTGCGGCCATTTCCTGCATTTGCAAATATTACGCATACGCCACGTGAAAAACAAATGCAAATATTTAATCATTATTGCGCATAAAAATGTTTGTATACAAAAGCCACAGACCACAATCAGTGCTACAGAGCCACAGAGCCACAACAATAAACAATAAACAAAATGTAAAAAAAAAAAAACAAAAACAGAAAACGAACAAAAAGAAAAACCAATAAAAAAAAAGCAACAATAAAAATAGAGAAAAAAAATATATAGCTGAAGTTCAAAGTTGGCTACAGAAACAACAGCAACAAAATTGCGAAGCTGTCGCTGCTCATTAGCATTAAGTGAGAGAGATAGAGAGAGAGAGAGAGAGAGAGAGAGAGAGAGACCCCCAATCGTTCGCATTAGTAGTTGGTGGTCGGTCGGTCACTCGTTAACGGATAGAGCCAAGGAAACGGAGACAGAGACGTCGCTGTATCGATGGAGAAGTGAAAAGAGGGCAAGGCACTGGCGATTACATAATGATGGGAAACAGTTTTGTATTGCCTGCTGATAAGAAGCAGCGGCAATCGCCAGCGCCAGTAGCACAGCGGCATTAATGTGGCCTTCATTGCCAGCCTATTGGCATATTGTAAACAATTTTTTAGCATTAAACAATTTACAATGCTCATAAAATGGCGACGATAATCAAATGCGTGTCTCTTAATTAATTAGAAATGTATAATAAAAATTAGAAGAAAAAAAAAAAACAAATAAAATGTAAATTTAAAAAATGTTCAAGCATGAAAAAAACTTTAACTGTAAAGTTTTTACTTTTGAAAATTTGAAATTATATTGAAAATGTGCTTAAGAAAACTTAAAGACAGTTTTGTAAACAAAGAAGATGACTTTCAGTTTATTTTGTTTTTTTGGGTCTTGGACCACACACAGAGAGAGAGAGAGAGAGTGAGAGAGAGAGAGAGAGAGAAAAAGAGATAGCTGTACCACACCTACGGGCATGATGACATATGCACATTTGCATGTTAGATCAACACTTTTTTCTTTTTTAAAGGTTTTGACCTTTTGCTAAGACGCCACAAAGAGAGAGAGAGTGAGGGAGTGAGGGAGTGAGGGAGAGAGAGAGAGATAGTCAGAAAGCTATGTCCAGTGAGGCAATAATCGATTTTCGATTATAACTAATTGGCAGCTGACTGTCATTTAGCTGACTCGCCCAGCATTTTCTAGCTAAATTAATTGCAGAATTTTTTTTTTTTCTCCTTTTGCCTTTTTTTTCTTCCATGCCAATCGCTTTCCATTTTGCCATTTGTCAAGCGTCAGAATTTAATAAAAAAAAAAAAAAAATACGCATCAATTTTTTTTTTTGTTTGTTTTCAACTTTTTGTTTGTTTCTGGCGACGCAACGTTGCCTTGATGCGGGTCTTTTATATATGACACATTGCTATAATGATTGCTATAAGTTTTACTTCATATGCTGCTGCTGCTACTACTGCTGCTCCTACTGCTGCTCCTACTGCTGCTGCTGCTGCTGCTGCTGCTGCTACTGCTGCTGGTTCTATTATTATGCAATCCATCAACAGCAGCAGCAGCAGCACAGAAAACTTTGAAAGCAACTTTTTTTTCTTTTTACTTGCAAAATAATTAAAGTTGAAAATCAAAGTTAAGAATTCTATAGAGCTATAGAAATTTTTTAATGCTTCAAGAAAATAAAAACATAAAATAAAAATGAATTCCCTTGAAAATGCTTAACTGCAAAGTAAAAGTTTTGTTAATAAAATTACACAAATGTCTTTCTTTTTTTTTTTTTGATGTGCAGAGACATTTGCCCATCAACATTTGAAGTTCCACATATACTAAAAACCAACATGAAGTGTAATCTCGACATAATCTCTATTTAATGTATTTTCTTCGTCTCTTTATTAGAGCTACAAAAAAAAAAATTTGGGGCACAAATATTGATTTGCTTGAAAACAAAAAAAAAAGTAATGTAACCCAAAACGATAACAGCTGCTGTGATAAGCTCAAAGTATATTCGATTATGAGTATATACTCACATTTTGAGTACTCACATTTACAGGAATAGCTTTTAGTATTATTTTTTTTGTAGCCAAGTGCATTTTGAACATGATAAAAATGTAAAATAAAATGAAATGAAATGTAGGAAGAGGAGGAGATTGTGAAATTTTGTGGCCAACAATAAAGTTGACCTCAATATGCTGGGTGCACAGCTGTGTGCAAAGACTATATACAGATATATCTTTATATACATGTTCTAGATATATATAATATATAAAAACTATGACGTCCTAGATTTCAATATATCATCAAAAAGTAATTTTCTTTGTTTTTCTTCAATTAAATGTTAAATGCCAATAAATTTAATTCAATGCGAATGTTGACTGAATCATTGCTTAAATTGATTGTGAGTATATGAGCATGAGTGTGAGTGTTTTGTGAGTGTGTGAATGTATCTGAGTGTTTGTATGTCATTCACAGTCGCATTATTAATTAATAATAATTATGAAGTTTTTATGCTGGCACATAAAACAAATTAATTAATAACAAAATGATAATAATAACAACAACAACAGCAACAGCTACGACTGCCGCTGCCGCTGCGGTGTTATGCAGCAATTCTGCAAAATTGATGACTGCTTTGGGGCAGTCAATAACAACAAGCAGCAATATGGCCATAATGCTTGTTGGCCTACATACTCAAACTCAAACTTAAACAACAATAAGGCAAAAATACACATACAGAGAAAGAGGCAAAATACTCTCAACATAATTATAATAATAAACATAATTGCTCATTGGCTGGGAAATACAAATTAAGGACTTTGTCATGAAATATGCAAAGAATCATTTAATCAAAAAATACCAAGAAAATACTAAAAAAAAAAAATATCAAAAAAAATAAAGAAATGCCTAAAGATATGTGTACATATGTCTTTGAATTAAATAAAAAAAATAAATTAAATAAATGAAAAAAAAAATACCAAGAAAAATATCAAAAAAAATATATACACAACATAAAATAAAAAAAATAAATAAAATTACAAAATAAAATATAAAAAAATAAAATTAAAAAAAAATACTAAAAAAAATACCAAAGAAATACTAAAAATACCAAATAATAAAAATATCATAAAGTCGGATATATAATGCATAAAATAAACCAAATAAAAATGAGAATAATAAAAAAGAATTTTTACAAAAAAAAAATACCAAGTAAATATCAAAAAATACCAAAAGATATATTTAATTCTATGCATTTAACACACAACATAAAATCAAAAAATACTAAAAAATACTTTAAAAAAAAAAATAATAATAATAAATAAAATTACAAAGTAAAATAAAATATAAAAAATAATAAAAATAAAAATAAAATATAAAAATAATACTAAAAAAAATACCAAAGAAATACTAAAAATACCAGAAGATTATATCATAAAATCGGATATATAATGCATAAAAAAAAAAAAAACAAAATAAAAATGAGAATAATAAAAAAAGAATTTTCACAAAAAGTAAATATCAAAAAATACCAAAAGATATAATTCTATGCATAAAATACACAACTTAAAATATAAAAAAATACTACAAAAATTAAAATAAAATAGAAAAAATAATACTAAAAAAATACCAAAGAAATACTAAAAAAATGCCAGAAGAAAATATCATAAAAATCATATATAATGCATAAAAAAAAAAACAAAAAAAAATGAGAAGAATAAAAAAAGAATTTTCACAAAAAAAATTACCAAGTAAATATGAAAAATACTAAAAAAAAAAATATATGCTTTGGTAAGCATAAAATATGTAAAATGAAAAAGAGAGTATAATAAGAAAATACCAGAAATAAATATGCATATATTTATGTAAATTCAAGAAATCATATTGTAATAAAAAAAAGAAAAACCGAAAATAAGAAATATATAAATAAGATTTAATTTGAAAACTTAATCAAAAAGGTAAAGGGATTGCGAGCAAAACTTTGAATAGGGGCGCCATAAAAAGAAATTGAAAAACCAAAAGAAAAAAAAAACCGAAAACCCGAAAAACAAAAACAAGCCCCAAAAAAAAATTTACGGTTGAGTGAAACGCTAAGCATTAAGTTTGTGTGTCGCTATTACGTAAAATGTGCGTGTGGAGCTCATGTAAAAAAGACTCATCGACTGTTTGGACTGTAGGCATTTTGGCATTACGTTGGATTTACGATTTCAAGGACACTGGGCCGCCCCAAGGACACAAATGAAGTGACGCCTAGACAGAATGGCATTACACAACACTCGATATGAATAATAAGAGAGACAGACAGAGAGAGAGATAGAGCTTACATGATATTATAGAGCACTGCTTTGGCTTTGACTTTGACTTACCGTAAATCTGAAGTTAACAGCAAAGTTAATGCTATACACTTGATTTCCAGTAGCAGTAGTAGTATTAGTAGTAATAGTAGTAAGCCTTAAGCGTTTTGTCACTTCAGTGTGAATATAATTGATCAGATAAACTAGCTCGGCTAGTTTTCGAATTTACTGCTGCTAACAAATTTACCGTTTTTCGATACAAAAAAGTCTTTGAATATATTTGAATTGTGTTTTTATTTAATAAAACTCGCCACGAGACGCGTACAACTCGACAAAGAAACGCAACTGTTTAAGAATATTGAATGGTGAGAGAGTGAGAGACTAACAAATAATATTGTATATTGCGAGCAGAGCAAAACGAAGAACCTTACGCCGCGAACTCAGCTGACTGAATGAAAACGTACAGCCGAAGGGAACAGAGCTATAGCCACAGTTACAGTCTCAGCCGCCGCCACATCCACAGCCACAGTTACAGTCGCAGCCACTGCACGCTAAAGCAGCAAAGAGAGAGAGAGAAAAAGCGAGCACAAGCATACAAGCACACAAGCAGCAGCAGCAGCAGCATAGAACAGCTCGGAGCCTCAAGTGTGCTCATTGAGAGAATAGTGGGAGGCAAAGCAACAAGCACCGACGATTTTTTTTTATCTTCAAAGAGAGAGAGAGTTAGAGAGCCGCAGTAAGCAGGTATGCATGCAGTTGATGTACAATGTTTGTACATACACATACATACATCATATGTATGTACATATGTCATTTGACAATAACTTGTAACATTTTTCATTCATTTTTTTTCTTTTTCCCACGCTGAAATGCATATAGTGTAAGTATCAATGTTACACTTTTTTTTTCTTATTATTTTATTTCTCTTTTTGACAATTACTCTCTTTTTTTCTAAAATGTTCTCTCTGAGCATTGCATGTAAACTGTAGGAGGGTGTGGGGGGAAAAATAACTGTAGAAATGTCCATAGGCAAAGTCAACTAATGAATGCTGCTGCTGCTGCTACTGCTGCTACTACTGCTGTTGCTGTTACTATTGTTACACCTCTTGCTTCTTATGTAATTTAACATCACAGTCTTGGGCAAAGCTCTGAAGGGCAGTCAGCGACCTCGTTCTAGAAAAAAAAAGAGCAGACCTAAGAACGACAGGAGCAAAAGCAGAAGCAGCAGCAGCAGCAGCAGCAGTAGCAGCAGCAGTAGCAGCAGCAGTAGCAGCAGCAATAGAAGCAATGCCCAAAAGAAAGAACGCAAAATAAACATACACAATGAAAACGACGTAGGGATTTTTCTATGCAGCAGCAGCAGTCACACACATACACACATACACTTACACAGGCACACGCGACACACACATAATCTATAGCAGTGGGTGAATTTGTTGGGTGGCTTTGGTTTGCAGTTGGCAGTTGAGCAAACATCAAAGTCAAAATGAAATTGCGCAACAGCAACACAAAATCTACGTGTTTTTTTTTTTTTTTGGCCACGTGAGCGTCTTCAACTATGTATGTTTTCCTTTATTTTCTTTTTCTTGCTTGCTGTATTATATGTGCGCTACTTCATTAAGTTGGCACATTAAATCGACCTCAATTTCGCAAAACAATTTTTTTTTTCATCTCTGTTTCCTTATGATAATATTATTTATTTATCTTCTTTCCTTCTATTTTTCGTTTGAACAACTGTTAGTTGAAGCGTCATTTATTTATAGGAATTGGTCATCGGTCACATTGGTGACAGTGTGCACAGTGTCACACTATAAAGAATTATTGGCATAAATTGGGTTAGGTCAGCAAGTAGCAACAGCAGCAGCAGCAACAGTAAAAACACCTGATGTATGTATGTGTGTATGTATAATGCATTTACAACATTGTTATTGCTATCTCTGTCTTTACCTTCCTTCTTCCTGTTATTGTTTGTTGGCGGCATCTGGCAAAGAAACATTGCGTTGTTGTGCTTATGCGTTTTAATTGAATGAAAATGTTCAAAGCACATGTGCTGCTAATTGAATTATACACATACAAATACATATATACACATATGTACATATATATTTATGTACATTTACTTCTGTTTTATATGGAGTCAACATTTAATTCTTCTGGCCAGTAAACATTGACGACGACGCAAAAGTCGTGCGCCATGTTCTGCTTTTTATTTTGTTCCATTTCCCATTTATCTGACCCAATTTCATTATTGCTATTGCTCTTTCGCTCTCTCTCTCGCTCTCGTGCAGTCGCGCGTATTTTATGCAGCTGAGTATTTTAAAGAGAGAGCAGCATATGACAAATGACAGACTAAGAGAGCGTGCATCATCGATACATATTTAATTTATGTGAATGCTTGAGCAACAATTAAACTGTCGTGAGAATTAAATCTATTAAAGAAAAATTAAAAATAAGGCAAAATATGCTTTAGCATACATGTATTTGTCCCGTGTGTATGCAAATTAACATTTTTCTTTTTCTTAGTTATGACAAACTACTTCTATAAGTTGCCCAGTGAGTAGGACGCTGACGCTGACGTTGACTGCAATTAGCCACGTTTCCTACATTTGCCAGGCACGCACGTAACCGACCGACCCACATTCACATACACATTCACATTTATATCGTAGTACATCAACTTGACAATTATCATGGTAGACTGCGTGGCTCACAGTTTGTCGCCGACGTTGGCGTGTCACATAAGAGGAAGACACTCACTCCCATATATAGCTCTGTCATGTCATCAATGTCCTTGAAGCGTGAGCAAAACGTCACGCAAGAATTTTTGCTTTAACTTAAGCTTTATTTATTTTTATCCATTTTTCTTTTATTGTTACAGGCAACTTATAATCCAATATGCCTGATGCAGACAATGGCAAGAAAATTTTTATACAAAAATGCGCTCAATGCCACACATATGAAGCTGGCGGTCCTAATAAGCAAGGTCCTAATCTAGGCAATCTTATTGGACGCAAATGTGGTACTGTCGCTGGCTATAAATATACTGATGCAAATATAAAAAAAGGCATTGTATGGAATGAAGCTACTCTCGATGAATATCTTAAGGATCCTAAAAAATATATACCCGGTACCAAGATGGTTTTCCCTGGACTTAAAAAAGATGAAGATCGTGAAGATTTGATTGCATTCCTCAAGCGTGGAAAATAATTTTAAATATAAGACAAAAAAAAATAGCATTTGTAAGGAGAACACATTATTTCATAGATATTTGAATTACATGTTTAAGTTAACGGACGTTTTAGCGCGCAACACACACACACAGGGTTGTACGTAAGTTTTATAGCAATTAGCTTTAAGACAACAAGCTAACTTACATCTGCTAGAAATAAAAACATTTTCAATAATTTCAAGGACCAAAATCTAACCTACATAAACAAAAAAAAAACAACAAATTTAATCAATTTTTCTAATTGAAAACAAAATTATATTAAAAATTTAAAAAATATATATATATTGTATTTTGTCTTTTTTAGTAAAAAAGTTTTTACAGCTTTGATTTATTTAACAGCATAATGTTACAGCTAATGTTAAGTTAACAGATATTCGCGAATGTTATTAAAGCGCCAAATTTTTGCGCTGTAGATGAAAACTTATCGATATATCGCTTAAATGTAAAATTGAATTATATTAAATCAAAAAATATATTTATATATTACACAATTATATAAATTCAAATAAATTATTTTTTAAAAATTTGTAATTTTAATTTTTTAAATTCAAAACTATTTTATTTAAAACAGCTGAAGAATACCACAAGTTCTAAGTGAAAACATCGATATTTCGATATGCATAGCAAAGTCCACAAAAAAAAAAAACAATTTGATTTGCCAATTGGGATCTTTTGTCTCATTCGCTAGCTAACTGTTCGCAGTAAACGACGGTTTGTGTTCAATGTAAGTAGCGGGATTATTTTTTTGCAATGACGTAAAATGTGTGATTAATAATGAAAGCGATTAAATATTAAATGTATTAGTCAAAATTTACATATATTTTGTGACAATGAATTACCTTGAAATTAGCTTGCATAACTTAAAATGTTCATTGAGTGTGAAAATAAAATATTGGTGAAAATAAAATATTTTTTTGAGGGTTGTTTGCGTTACATAAACGTGTGATTATGCGTAGGTGTGTGTGTGTGTATGTGGCGCGTGTATTTTTGAAAATTCTCTGTGTATGTGTGTGTGTGTCAATGTACAAGGGCGCAAAAAGTTGAAAATAGTAAAATTCATAATTTCATTTTCATAAATATTAACACCACAAATACATACATACATACGTAATCATTAACATCTGTGTATGTGTGAAAAAAGAAAAAATTCACATTGGCAATGAAAATAGCGCGAGTTGATTACATGAGCGTCAAAAGCTCAATGATGATCAT
>JBAMBR010001578.1:0-21263 GCA_037044475.1 Zaprionus obscuricornis
TTTCGGGAATTTGCCACATCATACGTTTGCTGGCTAAACAGGTGGTGGCCAAAGGTTTTGCTGGTACCATGGCCATCACTCGGCGTCCAGAAGTGTCGCGGCCTGCAAACTCCAATCCCAAAACGCAGTCTTGTTCAGCTAAATCACCAGGTAAGGCATCGGCCGCCAGTTTTCAAGATGACAACATAACGTCACGGAAATTAACAGGAGCATAGTATACGGTGCACGTTTCAAGATCCTTCTTAGCTGTAGTATCAGCCTTTGCAGCTTCAATCCATTTCAGTGAAGCTAAATCACCCTTAACCAAAGCATTAACATAAGCATGTTCTACTTGTAAAGTGGCCTGTTGGGTTTCCAATTGCAGATGACGGAATGTGCCCCAGAGACCGTTCTTAAGCACATTTGAAATTAAATCCTTCTCCAACTGTTGACGGTACATTGGTGTAGTCAGCGAAAATTTCTCGGAAACTGCATCCTGTACAAAGACCAACCGCGCCAGTTTGCCACCGTTTTCATTCTTAACGCAAGTCATCAAGCCAACACCGCCAAATAGTTCTTCGTTTTGGCAGACAATGTAAATGTATTGTTCATCGGTGGCTGCTTTCTGCAAAGCAATTTTAAGGTTGTCCACCCAGTTAAAGTTCTGCTCGGTTACCTCAACAACCGTGAACTTGCGAGTTTTCAAGTCAACACGGCGACGGGCCAAAATCAAAATACGAGTGCCACCAAGAGTCTGTTCTTGTACAGAAACAAAACCAAACTTCTCCAAAAGTGAACGTCCAGTTTTGGTGTATGTATTAAGACTTTCTTCAAATATGAGGAAACCTGTGTCGCGAATGCTGGAAATACTATTTTCGAGCGTTTTCGTGTCCGGGCGGGCAAGTACATCAATTCCAAAAATAAAGTTACAGTTCTGCTCTACTGGTTCATTTAATATATCTTTGGATAAGATGCGTACTCCCGAATCTCCTAGAGCACTAGCAATTATATCTTCGTTGCTGTTAAAGGTTGCAACAGCCACATCACCGGTGAGCACAGGCTCGCCCTCAATAATCTGTAGCAAATGATTGGCCATAAGCACATCTGGGTTGCGACCATTGGCAAGTTCGACACCTTTGATTTTGACGGCACCGCTGGAGTTCTCAATAATCAACTGAATGGCGACGTCAAGAGCATGAAGTCGAGCCTTTTCAGTATTTTCATGCAATTCAATAGAATTTTTGCTGGCCATAAAGCTGTAACGTTCCAATGTGGGAAGATTTTGTGTGCCAGGACGACGCTGGGCCAGTGAGGCCTTCAAACTACGCAGCTCTACTCCACCGCTCTTGATAACATTAATGTCATTATACCAATCGACCGTTAGTCCGACATTCGTCTGTGTCTCCTTGCTTAGTTCATTAATCAGCTGTAAATGCTTAAGTGGATTAATAACAGCCTTCTGAATGCGCGTCGGTAAATAAAGTTCACGCAAGTTCTTGCTAAGAATGCTAAATTGTAGCATGGTATCCATGAAGCTAACCCAGTTATCTACCCACTGTAGATGACCAACGGAAGCAAAGGTATCTGAATTAACAATACCACAGAAAATTCCAGAATAATCATAGCCTCGCAGACGCAGCTCCTTATACACATCATTTGTGGCCAGCTGTTTGGCAGAAGTGCTTGGTGTCTGTTGCTCCAAGGGTAGCTCTTCAATGTCAATATTTTCAGGGATAGTAATCTTGCCGGAGACAGCCAAGCTTCCACTTTTACAAATTTCAAAATTGCCGGTACCGTCGAAGAAATTTATACCGAACCTGACCGGTGTGCTCTTGTTTAGAATGGTAGCACGATGGAAGACCAGATTTTCCATTACAACAGGCGTCTTGTGAAATTCACCTCCACGCATTTTGGCAAAGGTCATCCAGGCTAAGGTCATGTAACCGGTAGCAGGAAACAGAATACGTCCATCAATAGTATGGCCAACTAGAAGATGTCTCCTTTCCAAATTTAGCTACTAGCCACTTCTGCGTATGATCCCATCCAATCTTTGAATTCAACATTGGTGTTCCACGGCCAACAGGATAACTTATCGGATGTACCAAATTCAAAACCTGTGGCTGAGCACCGGCTGCATACAACTTGCCAACGTTGTTCAGGAAGAATTCGCCATCATTTGCATGTCCGCGTTTTACCAAGCTCAAATTGGTTGAATCCAGGCCTAGAGCACGCTTCAGGATGGACTGAAGTAGACCATGTGGTGCAATCTCAATAGAAATAGCATTCGTTGGTACGTGCTGCCAAGCCTCGTGGAGCAGCACGGGCGGGAGAAGGTTATTCACAACAGGTGCTTATTCAGCGCTTATTCATCGTGAAGTACGATTTTTTGCATTAGGAATAATCTTCTCCATACTCTTGCGAAATTTAGGACCAGCGTCGGCGAAGTACATGTTATGGAATGCATAGCTACTTCTATTAAGATTTTTTGAGCATTCAATTTGACATTCGTTTGGCCCAAAAATTGTACAATTATCTTCGCTTTTATGACAGACGGGAAAGCAATCACTGGGAACACGTTTATGCGCTTCTTCCCAGCTCAATCCAACTGCAGCCATTTTTCCTTTTGGTAACATTTTTATTGCCTATCTGCCGACACATTACAAAAAAGTAAATCAGTTTGAGATTAAGAAAAAAAAGATTAGAACAAAATAAGATAAAAATAAAAATTCAAATTTTTGAATGTAGTTTGTTTTATTAATGCATATAGTATTTAAAGTGACTTTAGATATATCCTCAACATACATGAGTGCTTGTTTTGTACGTTTACGTTTATACAAAAACAGCAAATCAACAAAGAGTTTTTTGTCTTCTTTCCGAATACACACTAAGTGTATAAAGATAATTGTGTATACATGCATATGTACGCATATAATATACGTAAACATAGTATATATAGATTAACTACAAATTCTTATACTTAAAAATTAATTAAAATTAAAATATGCAACAAAATGTGCACAATTTATCTTTATAGTATATGTTATATATTTATATTTGGTAAGTTGGGCCGTCTGGTGCCGTAGCTCTTAGCTATCAAGGAATAAATATTTTGCCCCTATGAAGTTGTGCTGTTGTTTACGATCAACTGCCCAGAATTGCAATGTCTGTGGACAAACTATTTTGGACCTGGTAGTGACTACAGTCAAAGCAAGACAGCAGTTAATCTTAGCCAGTATTGATTAATGAATGAACTTTTTTTTTGTTTTTGTGTAGTAAACATTCCTTGTAGCTCTCGATAATATAAATTCATTGACTAATAGTAGCTAGTTTTATCATTATAGATGAAGCTGTTCATTTCATAAAAATAAGAGAGACAAGAGAGCATGTGGTTGTGGTTCCATACATACTAAGGATCATATAGAAAATGAGTATTATATATGTGCGAGTGCGTCCGGGATATACTAAGAGTCGCTTCAGTATACTTTGAATGGTCGCCAAAGATTGATCCTCGATAAGGAATGTGCGATGATTACCCTCGACCGTATGGACTTTCACAGGTTTTGTACAAACCTTTAAAAAGAGCAAAATTATTAAATGAAATATAATATATAATAATAAAACAGTTATTTAATGTTAAACTTACCTCTTTTAGGCGATAGTCCGCGTCCATTTTAGCGGAATTATCTGTTGGCTTCACCAGTGTAACCTTTGACTTAAGCTTCAACTTTGGCGTGTAGCTATCTGCTAATTCCAACTTCTTGTAAAATAGTTTAGCAGCCGTCTTGATCTGTAAAAGTTAATGTACAAGACCAAAAACATTTAGTAAATAAATACCTAATATATTCATTATTATACTTACAGTTTCAACAGGTTGCGTAATTTCAACACTCATTAGCTCTGCAAACTTCTCGAGTTTCTCCTCCCAAGTGGGAATCACAAGCAGTAAACGCACCAACTGTAAAGATATATTTTATATAAATGATATACCTAACACAATGCATTTTATATTAATTATTGTGTTACTTACCGATTTGTAGTCAATGTTGGCCAAGACCATGCCAAAGTAGGCCAGACCATAGCTCTGATTACTATTGTTGTCGTCGACAGTGTATCTCTGCTTGAAGCTGCTCGTATACCAATTGACATAGGTGGGCGCACCGTCCAACATAATAATGTTAGCGATTTCGTTGGTTTCCTCTAGAATCGTGGCCATAACATAGGTGAGCAGACAACCGAATGAGTAGCCGGCAAGTTTGTAGGGTCCCTTGGGTTGTACAGTGCGTAACTGCTTAATATAGAAGTGTGCTGCGGCTTAAACTGAATCCAAGGGTACAGTGTTTGTGAATTGCAAACCATAGGCGGGTGCCTTAAGTCGCTTAGCCAGCGGTACAAGTGCTGTAGCGAAACCTTCAATTGGTGCAATAAAGAAAATGGGAGCTTGTTTGCTATTGGCTGGTGCTTGCGTTTCCAGTCGAACAATTTCTTCCGTGGGTATGAGAGCTGTGGTAAACACCACTGCGTTGATTTGCCAATAGGTTCAGGAGCGGCAGGTTTGTCAGTTGCTGCGGTAGTAGCTGGTTTAACCTCAGCACCACCGTCCATTTGCTTAAGAGCTCCGAAGGTTAATTGACGGATCTCCTGTGTGGACAGAACAATATCAAAGTTTCGTTCCAATGTCTGCTTGATTTCTGCTCCCATTAGTGAATCCATGCCAAGATCAGCCAATGAAGAAGCATCTTGAATGTTTTTAGTGTCACGCAGACCTAAAATATTTGAAATTGTTGAAATTAGACTAACACCAGCAGATGAATCCGATTTGCGTTTTTCAGCCACCACCATGGAGGCCAAGACGGGGTGCGGCTGTTGCAGGAATAGATTGATGGTCTGCAGACAAGATGGCATGCGTTGGGGTAATGTGCCACCAATTACAGTATCATTGTCGCCAAGATTTTCCAATACCAATCCAGTATCGCCAATGGCACCCCATTGTATAGCTGTGCCTGGGAATCCGCTAATTTGACGTTGTTCGCAGATGCGTTCCATGGCCGAGTTCGCCAGTCCAAAATTTGTTTGCCCAATATTGCCACGACCGCATGAGACACTAGAGAAGCAGATGAAATAATCCAGCTCTGTGCAAACTGTGCGTGAATATTGATCCAAGAACTTGGTAGCGGTCACCTTTGGATGAGCAACGGTCTTAAAATCCTTATCGGTTTGATCCTCAATCAGAGCATCACGTAGCACAGCAGCCAAATTGAAGATGCCTCCAACTAAAGCCAGCTTGTTGCTGCTCTCAAGAAGTTTTTTAGCACCGGATGCTGTAGTTACATCGCTCGTTTCGATTACAACCTTAACACCTTTCTCTTGCCAGCGACGAATCATAAGTCCTTGATAGCCAGTCTTAACTCCCGAGCGTGAGGTAAGCACAATGTAGCGTGCCCCACGGGTGACCAACCAATTAGTAAGCTCCAAGCCGAAACCCCCTAGACCACCGACAAGTATATAGCTTTTCTCTGGGTGCATATAGGTGCGTGGAATAGCGTTAATTAAACGTGGCTTGGGTATTAGAACCTTATTGCCATCCTCCTCATCGCGAACCTTTATAACGACTTTGCCAATATGATTTCCCGATGCCATAAAACGGAAAGCTTGTTACACTTGTTTGTCATTGAACACTGAAGTCGGCAGCGGCACAACGGCTCCACTCTTGATTCCTTCGGCAACGAGAGAAACAACTTGATTCTGCATTTCTTCCCCGCCTTCCATAACACTGTCTAGCAAAATGCCATGGAATGATGTATTCTTCAAGAACACCGACATTCCCAAAGGACTATTGTTGCTCAAATCAAATTTACCTATTTCCAAGAAACGTCCATTCAGTCCCAGGCTGCGAATAGATGCTTGCAGTTTTTCCTCAGACAATGAATTAAGAACAAGGTCAACACCACGCCCCTTCGTTTCGCGCATGATGAGTTGCTCAAAAGATGTTTCACGTGAATTGCCAATATTGCGTTCCTGAAGTTTTGGGAAACGTTTAAGGAGGAATTCACGTTTCTCCTTGCTTCCGACCGTAGTGAACGTCCAGTTTTGGTGTATGTATTAAGACTTTCTTCAAATATGAGGAAACCTGTGTCGCGAATGCTGGAAATACTATTTTCGAGCGTTTTCGTGTCCGGGCGGGCAAGTACATCAATTCCAAAAATAAAGTTACAGTTCTGCTCTACTGGTTCATTTAATATATCTTTGGATAAGATGCGTACTCCCGAATCTCCTAGAGCACTAGCAATTATATCTTCGTTGCTGTTAAAGGTTGCAACAGCCACATCACCGGTGAGCACAGGCTCGCCCTCAATAATCTGTAGCAAATGATTGGCCATAAGCACATCTGGGTTGCGACCATTGGCAAGTTCGACACCTTTGATTTTGACGGCACCGCTGGAGTTCTCAATAATCAACTGAATGGCGACGTCAAGAGCATGAAGTCGAGCCTTTTCAGTATTTTCATGCAATTCAATAGAATTTTTGCTGGCCATAAAGCTGTAACGTTCCAATGTGGGAAGATTTTGTGTGCCAGGACGACGCTGGGCCAGTGAGGCCTTCAAACCACGCAGCTCTACTCCACCGCTCTTGATAACATTAATGTCATTATACCAATCGACCGTTAGTCCGACATTCGTCTGTGTCTCCTTGCTTAGTTCATTAATCAGCTGTAAATGCTTAAGTGGATTAATAACAGCCTTCTGAATGCACGTCGGTAAATAAAGTTCACGCAAGTTCTTGCTAAGAATGCTAAATTGTAGCATGGTATCCATGAAGCTAACCCAGTTATCTACCCACTGTAGATGACCAACGGAAGCAAAGGTATCTGAATTAACAATACCACAGAAAATTCCAGAATAATCATAGCCTCGCAGACGCAGCTCCTTATACACATCATTTGTGGCCAGCTGTTTGGCAGAAGTGCTTGGTGTCTGTTGCTCCAAGGGTAGCTCTTCAATGTCAATATTTTCAGGGATAGTAATCTTGCCGGAGACAGCCAAGCTTCCACTTTTACAAATTTCAAAATTGCCGGTACCGTCGAAGAAATTTATACCGAACCTGACCGGTGTGCTCTTGTTTAGAATGGTAGCACGATGGAAGACCAGATTTTCCATTACAACAGGCGTCTTGTGAAATTCACCTCCACGCATTTTGGCAAAGGTCATCCAGGCTAAGGTCATGTAACCGGTAGCAGGAAACAGAATACGTCCATCAATAGTATGGCCAACTAGAAGATGTCTCCTTTCCAAATTTAGCTACTAGCCACTTCTGCGTATGATCCCATCCAATCTTTGAATTCAACATTGGTGTTCCACGGCCAACAGGATAACTTATCGGATGTACCAAATTCAAAACCTGTGGCTGAGCACCGGCTGCATACAACTTGCCAACGTTGTTCAGGAAGAATTCGCCATCATTTGCATGTCCGCGTTTTACCAAGCTCAAATTGGTTGAATCCAGGCCTAGAGCACGCTTCAGGATGGACTGAAGTAGACCATGTGGTGCAATCTCAATAGAAATAGCATTCGTTGGTACGTGCTGCCAAGCCTCGTGGAGCAGCACGGGCGGGAGAAGGTTATTCACAGCATGTGCTTATTCATCGCTGGTTCTTATTCATCGTGAAGTACGATTTTTTGCATTAGGAATAATCTTCTCCATACTCTTGCAAAATTTAGGACCAGCGTCGGCGAAGTACATGTTATGGAATGCATAGCTACTGCTATTAAGATTTTTTGAGCATTCAATTTGGCATTCGTTTGGCCCAAAAATTCGCTTTTATGACAGACGGGAAAGCAATCACTGGGAACACGTTTATGCGCTTCTTCCCAGCTCAATCCAACTGCAGCCATTTTTCCTTTTGGTAACATTTTTATTGCCTATCTGCCGACACATTACAAAAAAGTAAATCAGTTTGAGATTAAGAAAAAAAAGATTAGAACAAAATAAGATAAAAATAAAAATTCAAATTTTTGAATGTAGTTTGTTTTATTAATGCATATAGTATTTAAAGTGACTTTAGATATATCCTCAACATACATGAGTGCTTGTTTTGTACGTTTACGTTTATACAAAAACAGCAAATCAACAAAGAGTTTTTTGTCTTCTTTCCGAATACACACTAAGTGTATAAAGATAATTGTGTATACATGCATATATACGCATATAATATACGAAAACATAGTATATATAGATTAACTACAAATTCTTATACTTAAAAATTAATTAAAATTAAAATATGCAACAAAATGTGCACAATTTATCTTTATAGTATATGTTATATATTTATATTTGGTAAGTTGGGCCGTCTGGTGCCGTAGCTCTTAGCTATCAAGGAATAAATATTTTGCCCCTATGAAGTTGTGCTGTTGTTTACGATCAACTGCCCAGAATTGCAATGTCTGTGGACAAACTATTTTGGACCTGGTAGTGACTACAGTCAAAGCAAGACAGCAGTTAATCTTAGCCAGTATTGATTAATGAATGAACTTTTTTTTTGTTTTTGTGTAGTAAACATTCCTTGTAGCTCTCGATAATATAAATTCATTGACTAATAGTAGCTAGTTTTATCATTATAGATGAAGCTGTTCATTTCATAAAAATAAGAGAGACAAGAGAGCATGTGGTTGTGATTCCATACATACTAACGATCATATAGAAAATGAGTATTATATCTGTGCGAGTGCGTCCGGGATATAACTAAATTTGCTAATCAAAGAGTCGCTTCAGTATACTTTGAATGGTCGCCAAAGATTGATCCTCGATAAGGAATGTGCGATGATTACCCTCGACCGTATGGACTTCCACAGGTTTTGTACAAACCTTTAAAAAGAGCAAAATTATTATATGAAATAGAATATATAATAATAAAACAGTTATTTAATGTTAAACTTACCTCTTTTAGGCGATAGTCCTCGTCCATTTTAGCGGAATTATCTGTTGGCTTCACCAGTGTAACCTTTGACTTAAGCTTCAACTTTGGCGTGTAGCTATCTGCTAATTCCAACTTCTTGTAAAATAGTTTAGCAGCCGTCTTGATCTGTAAAAGTTAATGTACAAGACCAAAAACATTTAGTAAATAAATACCTAATATATTCATTATTATACTTACAGTTTCAACAGGTTGCGTAATTTCAACACTCATTAGCTCTGCAAACTTCTCGAGTTTCTCCTCCCAAGTGGGAATCACAAGCAGTAAACGCACCAACTGTAAAGATATATTTTATATAAATGATATACCTAACACAATGCATTTTATATTAATTATTGTGTTACTTACCGATTTGTAGTCAATGTTGGCCAAGACAATGCCAAAGTAGGCCAGACCATAGCTCTGATTACTATTGTTGTCGTCGACAGTGTATCTCTGCTTGAAGCTGCTCGTATACCAATTGACATAGGTGGGCGCACCGTCCAACATAATAATGTTAGCGATTTCGTTGGTTTCCTCTAGAATCGTGGCCATAACATAGGTGAGCAGACAACCGAATGAGTAGCCGGCAAGTTTGTAGGGTCCCTTGGGTTGTACAGTGCGTAACTGCTTAATATAGAAGTGTGCTGCGACTTAAACTGAATCCAAGGGTACAGTGTTTGTGAATTGCAAACCATAGGCGGGTGCCTTAAGTCGCTTAGCCAGCGGTACAAGTGCTGTAGCGAAACCTTCAATTGGTGCAATAAAGAAAATGGGAGCTTGTTTGCTATTGGCTGGTGCTTGCGTTTCCAGTCGAACAATTTCTTCCGTGGGTATGAGAGCTGTGGTAAACACCACTGCGTTGATTTGCCAATAGGTTCAGGAGCGGCAGGTTTGTCAGTTGCTGCGGTAGTAGCTGGTTTAACCTCAGCGCCACCGTCCATTTGCTTAAGAGCTCCGAAGGTTAATTGACGGATCTCCTGTGTGGACAGAACAATATCAAAGTTTCGTTCCAATGTCTGCTTGATTTCTGCTCCCATTAGTGAATCCATGCCAAGATCAGCCAATGAAGAAGCATCTTGAATGTTTTTAGTGTCACGCAGACCTAAAATATTTGAAATTGTTGAAATTAGACTAACACCAGCAGATGAATCCGATTTGCGTTTTTCAGCCACCACCATGGAGGCCAAGACGGGGTGCGGCTGTTGCAGGAATAGATTGATGGTCTGCAGACAAGATGGCATGCGTTGGGGTAATGTGCCACCAATTACAGTATCATTGTCGCCAAGATTTTCCAATACCAATCCAGTATCGCCAATGGCACCCCATTGTATAGCTGTGCCTGGGAATCCGCTAATTTGACGTTGTTCGCAGATGCGTTCCATGGCCGAGTTCGCCAGTCCAAAATTTGTTTGCCCAATATTGCCACGACCGCATGAGACACTAGAGAAGCAGATGAAATAATCCAGCTCTGTGCAAACTGTGCGTGAATATTGATCCAAGAACTTGGTAGCGGTCACCTTTGGATCAGCAACGGTCTTAAAATCCTTATCGGTTTGATCCTCAATCAGAGCATCACGTAGCACAGCAGCCAAATTGAAGATGCCTCCAACTAAAGCCAGCTTGTTGCTGCTCTCAAGAAGTTTTTTAGCACCGGATGCTGTAGTTACATCGCTCGTTTCGATTACAACCTTAACACCTTTCTCTTGCCAGCGACGAATCATAAGTCCTTGATAGCCAGTCTTAACTCCCGAGCGTGAGGTAAGCACAATGTAGCGTGCCCCACGGGTGACCAACCAATTAGTAAGCTCCAAGCCGAAACCCCCTAGACCACCAACAAGTATATAACTTTTCTCTGGGTGCATATAGGTGCGTGGAATAGCGTTAATTAAACGTGGCTTGGGTATTAGAACCTTATTGCCATCCTCCTCATCGCGAACCTTTATAACGACTTTGCCAATATGATTTCCCGATGCCATGAAACGGAAAGCTTGTTCCACTTGTTTGTCATTGAACACTGAAGTCGGCAGCGGCGCAACGGCTCCACTCTTGATTCCTTCGGCAACGAGGGAAACAACTTGATTCTGCATTTCTTCCCCGCCTTCCATAACACTGTCTAGCAAAATGCCATGGAATGATGTATTCTTCAAGAACACCGACATTCCCAAAGGACTATTGTTGCTCAAATCAAATTTACCTATTTCCAAGAAACGTCCATTCAGTCCCAGGCTGCGAATAGATGCTTGCAGTTTTTCCTCAGACAATGAATTAAGAACAAGGTCAACACCACGCCCCTTCGTTTCGCGCATGATGAGTTGCTCAAAAGATGTTTCACGTGAATTGCCAATATTGCGTTCCTGAAGTTTTGGGAAACGTTTAAGGAGGAATTCACGTTTCTCCTGGCTTCCGACCGTAGTGAAGACAGTCAGTCCATGGTGCAGTGCTACCGATATGACAGCCTAACCTACTCCACCACAGCCAGCATGAATAAGAATGCGTTCACCCTTTTTCATTTGACCACGCACAACCAGAATTGCCACATCATACGTTTGCTGGCTAAACAGGTGGTGGCCAAAGATTTTGCTGGTACCATGGCCATCACTCGGCGTCCAGAAGTGTCGCGGCCTGCAAACTCCAATCCCAAAACGCAGTCTTGTTCAGCTAAATCACCAGGTAGGGCATCGGCCGTAGTATCAGCCTTTGCAGCTTCAATCCATTTCAGTGAAGCTAAATCACCCTTAACCAAAGCATTAACATAAGCATGTTCTACTTGTAAAGTGGCCTGTTGGGTTTCCAATTGCAGATGACGGAATGTGCCCCAGAGACCGTTTTTAAGCACATTTGAAATTAAATCCTTCTCCAACTGTTGTCGGTAGATTGGTGTAGTCAGCGAAAATTTTTCGGAAACTGCATCCTGTACAAAGACCAACCGCGCCAGTTTGCCACCGTTTTCATTCTTAACGCAAGTCATCAAGCCAACACCGCCAAACAGTTCTTCGTTTTGGCAGACAATGTAAATGTATTGTTCATCGGTGGCTGCTTTCTGCAAAGCAATTTTAAGGTTGTCCACCCAGTTAAAGTTCTGCTCGGTTACCTCAACAACCGTGAACTTGCGAGTTTTCAAGTCAACACGGCGACGGGCCAAAATCAAAATACGAGTGCCACCAAGAGTCTGTTCTTGTACAGAAACAAAACCAAACTTCTCCAAAAGTGAACGTCCAGTTTTGGTGTATGTATTAAGACTTTCTTCAAATATGAGGAAACCTGTGTCGCGAATGCTGGAAATACTATTTTCGAGCGTTTTCGTGTCCGGGCGGGCAAGTACATCAATTCCAAAAATAAAGTTACAGTTCTGCTCTACTGGTTCATTTAATATATCTTTGGATAAGATGCGTACTCCCGAATCTCCTAGAGCACCAGCAATTATATCTTCGTTGCTGTTAGAGGTTGCAACAGCCACATCACCGGTGAGCACAGGCTCGCCCTCAATAATCTGTAGCAAATGATTGGCCATAAGTACATCTGGGTTGCGACCATTGGCAAGTTCGACACCTTTGATTTTGACGGCACCGCTGGAGTTCTCAATAATCAACTGAATGGCGACGTCAAGAGCATGAAGTCGAGCCTTTTCAGTATTTTCATGCAATTCAATAGAATTTTTGCTGGCCATAAAGCTGTAACGTTCCAATGTGGGAAGATTTTGTGTGCCAGGACGACGCTGGGCCAGTGAGGCCTTCAAACCACGCAGCTCTACTCCACCGCTCTTGATAACATTAATGTCATTATACCAATCGACCGTTAGTCCGACATTCGTCTGTGTCTCCTTGCTTAGTTCATTAATCAGCTGTAAATGCTTAAGTGGATTAATAACAGCCTTCTGAATGCGCGTCGGTAAATAAAGTTCACGCAAGTTCTTGCTAAGAATGCTAAATTGTAGCATGGTATCCATGAAGCTAACCCAGTTATCTACCCACTGTAGATGACCAACGGAAGCAAAGGTATCTGAATTAACAATACCACAGAAAATTCCAGAATAATCATAGCCTCGCAGACGCAGCTCCTTATACACATCATTTGTTTGGCAGAAGTGCTTGGTGTCTGTTGCTCCAAGGGTAGCTCTTCAATGTCAATATTTTCAGGGATAGTAATCTTGCCGGAGACAGCCAAGCTTCCACTTTCACAAATTTCAAAATTGCCGGTACCGTCGAAGGAATTTATACCGAACCTGACCGGTGTGCTCTTGTTTAGAATGGTAGCACGATGGAAGACCAGATTTTCCATTACAACAGGGGTCTTGTGAAATTCACCTCCACGCATTTTGGCAAAGGTCATCCAGGCTAAGGTCATGTAACCGGTAGCAGGAAACAGAATACGTCCATCAATAGTATGGCCAACTAGGTAGGTGTCTTCCTCTTTTGATAGATCAACTTCAACAATGGTCTCTCCAGAAGATGTCTCCTTTCCAAATTTAGCTACTAGCCACTTCTGCGTATGATCCCATCCAATCTTTGAATTCAACATTGGTGTTCCACGGCCAACAGGATAACTTATCGGACGCACCAAATTCAAAACCTGTGGCTGAGCACCGGCTGCATACAACTTGCCAACGTTGTTCAGGAAGAATTCCACATTATTTTCATGTCCGCGTTTTACCAAGCTCAAATTGGTTGAATCCGGGCCTAAAGCACGCTTCAGAATGGCCTGAAGTAGACCATGTGGTGCAATCTCAATCGAAATAGCATTCTTTGGTACGTGCTGCAAAGCCTCGTGGAAGAGCACGGGCGAGAGAAGGTTATTCACATGGTAAGCAGCCGATGACTGAATAGCAACAGGTGTTCCCCAGGCTGATTCAGGAATGCTGGTGCTTATCCATCGTGAAGTACGATTTTTTGCATTAGGAATAATCTTCTCCAGACTCTTGCGTAATTTAGGACCAGCATCGGCGATGTACTTGCTGTGGAATGCATAGCCACTGCTATTAACAGCTTTAGCAAAGATTTTTTGAGCATTCAATTTGGCTACGAACGCATCAATCGAATCGTTTGGTCCAGAAATTGTGCAATTATCTTCGCTGTTATGACAGACGGGAAAGCAATCACTGGGAACACGTTTATGCGCTTCTTCCCAGCTCAATCCAACTGCAGCCATTTTTCCTTTTGGTAACTGTGTATCTAAAATACTTTTACCACGCCAATATGCAGCCAGGACAGTCTGTTCGGGAGTAAAGCAACCATCGGCATACGCACATCCCAGTTCGCCCACCGAATGGCCTACTATACCATCGGGGTGGATGTTTAGTGAGTTAAGCAAATCGGTCAGAGCAACCTGCATTGCAGCAATAGAGATGAATGAATTAAGGATGTTCTCAAAGCTTTTGTCTGTAGAACGAGTGAGCACATCAATGAGATCGATACCTTCAGCCTTTAGAACATCGGCGCATCGTTGAATTGTTTTGGCAAACCCATCTATCTGCATTAAATCCTTAGCCATACTGGCCCATTGACTTCCCATGCCTGAATAGATGTACCAGACCGGGCGCTTATCATCACTAAACTCGACTACTTCGCGTTGCAAAGATTTCTTGTTGCTAACCACACTGAAGCCACGATAGTAGTGCAGAGGAATGGGTTTAGAGTGTATGTCATTGATTAATTGAAGATACTCATCATCATCGGAATGTTCAGCAGCAGACTCGAGCATTTGTTGCACTGCCTCAAAGGTACGGCCAGATGCAACCACCACTTTGGGAGCACCATTACGGGGTGTAATTGCCTTTGGCTTGGGATTTGACTTGAGAATGACATGAGCGTTAGCACCGCCAAAGCCAAAGGAATTTAAACCAATAATTCCGCCGTTCCATATCATATTTTTGTCGACAACCTTCAAGCGACCATCGAGCAATCCGTAAAGATCAGGATTTGGTTTGTTGTAGTGCAAATTAGATGGAATCACTCCTTCCTCCATAGCAATCAGTAGCTTGGCAACTGAGCAAACACCCGACGCTGGTTCCGAATGACCCATATTCGATTTAACTGAGCCAATCAGCAATGGTGTTGTACGGTTCTTGCAAAAGAAATCGGTAATGGAATTAACTTCCTGCGGATCACCAACTTTAGTGCCAGTACCGTGAGCCTCAACATATACTACTTCGTTGGGATTTAGGCCAATCTCCTCATAGGTTTCACGGATCAAGCGATTTTGCATGCTTCCAATAGGATACGTGATACCTTGCTCCTTATAGCCATCCGTATTTGTGCGTACATTGAGAATCGACGCATATACACGCTTGGCAGCTGAAGTGCGTTGTAGAAGCAACACAACACAGCCATCAGAGCGAACATATCCATTTCCAGATTCATCGAAGGCTTTGCAGCTACCATCCTGACTCAACATATTCAATCTCTTGAACTGCAGAGACATAGTGGGCTTAAGTATAAGGCCAGCACCAGCAACCAATGCATTATCAATCTTTCCCTCGCGCATATCCGAAAATGCTTGTTCCAATGCATACAGTGAACTGGAACAAGCGGTATCGATACTATAGCTGGGACCCTTAAAATCGAATGTAAATGAAATGCGATTGGCAAACATGGCACGAGCACATCCGGTTAACCCGTAGCCATTGACACGATCTGGATCACAGCACCAATGCTGTTCCGTCTCGGACGTGGACACACCAATGTAGACACCGGTGCGTGATCCACGCAAATCTGTTGGGTTTAAGCCAGCATCGATGATTGCCTCATGCGTCAACTCAAGCATAATACGTAACAAAGGATCCATGCACTCGGCTTGCTTTTGATGGACGCCAAAGAATTGCTGATCAAAGTTCTCAAGATCACTCTGTTTAATCTTGCCCATCCTATCAGGTAATCCGTATAGACCTGCCAAATGAAAAACATAGATCAATAACTCTTGAAAATATTGCAAGAGATTTACTGGCACTTACCACGCTCCCAACGTCTTGGGTCATCAGTAACCATATCGACGCCATCAAACAAATTCTGTTTAAATTCCTCGATGTTGGAACTCTCAGGGAGACGGCCAGAGAAGCCAGTAATGGCAATCTCGTCATTCAAAAATTGCTGACGTGGTACATAGTGTCCACCACCCAGGTCCAATTGGGGGGCAGTACGTGTCGTCTCTGGATCTGCAGTGATAACTTCTTCGGCAAAACGGGCTGGCATCTTGTTGTTGTCTTGAATTTCTATGGGATTATTGTTTGTTGCAACGTTGCAAGCGGAATAGCTTGGTGTTAGCTGCTCGAGTGGCTCTTCTGGTTGGTGCGAATTTTGCTGTTTCTTATTACGACGGCGTCGCCGACGTAGCGCCCGTACACTTTTTCCGTTATTTTGAGCAGTCTGGATGGAATCGTTATTATTATTGATTGCAACAGTTTGCTGATCCACGGCTAGCAACAGCTTTTCGCTACTGCAAAAATTAAGTGAATCAAAGTACATTCGGTTTTATTTTTGATAAATATACGTGCGAAAACTTTTTTAATTACATTTTCGTAAAAATAAGAAAATCATATAGTTTGAAAAATCTCAACTCATACTTTAATTAAATTTATTTCGCACATCTAATATAAATTTAACACTCTTTCCCAATAAAGAACTTGTGAAAATATCCATATTTGGTTCAATATTTCATTGCCTTCTCTGATTCTGAAGTTAATAAAAATTTATATTATATTAGCTAACCAATCAAAATGTATGCAGTATATACATAGCTTATTCCGTGCAAAGATTGACGCAAATTTTTTGATGGGTTTTCGGCTAAACTATAACAGGTAAAAATAAAATTTACCTAAATTTAAGTTTTTAAAACAGTCTTTTAAATTTTATTTCAGGTCTTTATTGGTTATCTAATTCATTGTATTACTTTTTTAAATAAGAAAAACGAAGGCAAGGCAGTTCACCCCATATAGTTAATGGATATGATTAAACTTAATATTTAATGTGAGTAGCCACTTGTCTTAGAATTTTTTTGGCGAGTTTCCATCGAAAAAACTAAGTTTCCTTTAGTTTCATTAAGAATTTTGAAGTATTTCTTCAGCAGCGGTGTTTTAAGGTAAATTTTTGTTCCAAATTGATATTTTTCGAATGTTCGAATCCAAAATTGCCCCCAAATTAGCATTTACGTTGAGTCTAGGTATCTAGTCAAGTTATATCATCGAATGAGGACAATTTCACAATAACCAGGACTCTACAATAATAGTTTTATTCATTGGACCGATGTCCCGGTAAACTCTAAAAAGTCTCCCATGGCCCAATTTTTTAACGTTTTGGAGCAATTTTTTATATTGCCATTAATAAACACAAAGGTGCCGACTCCTGATTCAGTCTAGTCCAAAGCGTCAAGAAATTGGGCTCTGGTAGGGCTTTTAGATTTTGCCAGGACGACGACCCAAACAATAAAACTGGTATTGTGCAGTACTGGGGGACCTGTCTTTCACGAAATAAGCTGAGACATGAAAAAAATCAGTGACTTTAGTTCTTCTTATTTGAAAAAGTAATTAAATGAATTATTGTTTATCTAATTGGATTGAATATTGGAAATAAAAGTTATAAGATGGCTTTCAAACTGCGTTTAAATTTTGTTTCTACCTGGTATAGTTTAGCGGACAACCCATCATAAAATTTGCGTCAACTTTTTCACGAAATAAGCTGTGAGCAGCAAATGGCGGCCATACAAAATATTAACTTAAGTTTTGTACTTTTTTTACCAAAAATATGCGCGTAAAAACAATTATTAATGTTTTTCTTATTTTCTTTATTGTTTCTCCTTGTATATAATATAGATTTAAGTTATGTAAAAGAAAAAAAATGAATTAATTAATATACATATGTATTACTTTTTATTATTTAAAACTGAAAAAATTCATTTTTTTCCTAGTATGTAAAAATATACAGATGTTTACACAATTGAAAAAAAAAAAACATTTTAAACTGCGTATAGTAGAGGCAAACCGAATCGAGCCACTGTAGGGCTGCTAAGTTAACATTCACAATTTACAGCTACTGTAATGTTTCTATAGCGCTTAAAAAGCTTTTCATTGTTTGTCTCTCAGAGACTGACAGCAGCCCGAAGCTCGAATAAAATATAGAGGAAAATAATTTAAAATCAGGTGATTTCTGGAGAAGCTGTGCGCGTGCAGCAAGCGTTTGCCGCTCTCTGAGGTATTAGCGTGCATGTGGCGTGATAAGTGAATGCCGAACAATGCGCGGCATCATTTATGTATGTACATATGTATGTATGTATGTGTTGTATATGTATGTATTGTATACGTATGTATTGTATATGTATGTATGTATGTATGTATGTATGTATGTATGCCTTGTATATGTATTTTGTATAAGTATGTACGTGTACGTATAACAAATAATCTATGTATATCTGTATGTAACGAGCATAGCTGCGCAATGCAAACTATGTATGTTAACATTACAGCACGCAGGGTAGGTCGCAACTGAATACAGATTCACACTATAGCGACTTGGGAACGCCGCTTTCTTATTCGCCGACAAAACTCGTACGATGTGCAGAATGAGAATAACACAGTAAAAGAAATAGAGAAAAAGCGAGTTAATGTTGTGATTTGGCAAATTTGTGTTTCAAATGAAATCTTCATATATATGTAAGTACATATGTACATTATACATATGTACATTGTACACATGTATGCATATACACATTTGTACATGTATGTATGTTTGTAGCTACTGATAATACTGTATGTACATGTTTACATTTCTTATGAAACACAAATTTCCCAAAACTTGAGTAAATATTCCATACATATGGACATACATATGTATGTATGTAAGTTGTACATAAGTTCATACGTATGCTTGAATAAAGTTTGTTTATTTTTTGGTCGAAGACAGAAGCAACGAAGACAAAGAGATAGAAAATAGAAAACCCCCTAAGACTGTCGGCTTAGCCTGCACTACAGCCGGCAAAACGCTCATACAAAATACGGCACACATATTTTATTTACGTCTGTATACACATACATATGTATGTATGTACATACATACATGCATGTAAGAGCTGATAGGTATAGATACTTCCAAACACACACATACAGAAACACGAGCGAGACGCCGCTCATGAACAATTTGTAGAGAGCGAGATAAGGTGGCGTGATTTCTCAAGTTCATTGAAGTATTATTTCTATATTTTAGCAGTGAGAAACGTTGTGCGTCTGCTTAGCATTATCCGATCGTATTGTGTTACGATTGTAAATATGTTAGTAAATATGTACCTGCATATATGTATGCACGTCTCATTTGAATTGACTTACACAACAGTCTCTTGAATATCCTTTTACATTTGATGTTGATTATATTGATTATAAACAATTGTATCAGACCATAAATCGAAAAATGCGTCATTTAATTAACAGAAACTGAAGTGTATACACAATTGCTTGTAAGTAATATAATCTACAGGTCCGTGCAACCTAACTACATGGTAGTTGACTGTTCACAATTCTTGGTAGCTCTCGGATTTTCCATTAGTTCTATTTTCACAATTATTGATTCTGTGGCACCTGCAGCTAGTGTCGGAATTCTATGTATACATATATATACATACATATGTATACATATGCATGTAATGTGCTGAGACGCATCATGCCACCCACGCGTCATGTCTACTTGAATCGTATGAGGCGCACGTCTCAAGTTCATTGTCAATGATAAGCAAATATGTATGGGGTGATTAACTACAATTGGTTAGAGTGTTTTGCGATAGCGGACGTTCCATATATACATATGTATGTATTTATGTACACACATATATATGTGTACAAATACATACATACATATGTATTTTTGGGGATTGCTAAAAAACTTATGGTGGTGATTCAACTCAATACTCACAAATTTTCCAATTAATTGTGTCATTACTTTTTTTCTGCATTTTCTGGAAATCTTAGAAGTCAAACGCCTTGTCAATTAATAGCAGAAACCCTATCAATAAATTTTACATATGTAAGTACATATGCATGTATGTATTTACATACAGAGTACATATGTATGTAGGTATGAATCCTTTAATAGGAGTCGCAATTGTGACTGAACTTAATTTAGTGACAAAAATATATTATTCGGAATGTATAAAACTAATACAGCTACGCTGTAGCTTAACTGTACTCAAAATGTTAAAATATTTTTATTCAACAAGTTTGAATATTAAATGGTGTGTAATAAGTTAAAGTTTGGATTTTATACACTGTACCGAACCAATCAGCTGCTCATCTCAAATCTAATACAAATATAATTTTTTGGTCTACAGATTGATTTTCATAGTCCTACATTTAATGAATAACAGTTGTTTATTTAAATGAAATAATTATTTGAAAACAGAAAACATATATATGTACGTATTTACGTACATATTCGCTAAGTTCTCCAATTATACAGAAATGTATATCAGACATGATTGCGTTCGGATACAGTGTATAAAATCCAAACTTTAACTTATTACACACCATTTAATATTCAAACTTGTTGAATAAAAATATTTTAACATTTTGAGTACAGTTAAGCTACAGCGTAGCTGTATTAGTTTTATACATTCCGAATAATATATTTTTGTCACTAAATTAAGTTCAGTCACAATTGCGACTCCTATTAAAGGATTCATACCTACATACATATGTACTCTGTATGTAAATACATACATGCATATGTACTTACATATGTAAAATTTATTGATAGGGTTTCTGCTATTAATTGACAAGGCGTTTGACTTCTAAGATTTCCAGAAAATGCAGAAAAAAAGTAATGACACAATTAATTGGAAAATTTGTGAGTATTGAGTTGAATCACCACCATAAGTTTTTTAGCAATCCCCAAAAATACATATGTATGTATGTATTTGTACACATATATATGTGTGTACATAAATACATACATATGTATATATGGAACGTCCGCTATCGCAAAACACTCTAACCAATTGTAGTTAATCACCCCATACATATTTGCTTATCATTGACAATGAACTTGAGACGTGCGCCTCATACGATTCAAGTAGACATGACGCGTGGGTGGCATGATGCGTCTCAGCACATTACATGCATATGTATACATATGTATGTATAATATTATACATATCTGATACAATTGTTTATAATCAATATAATCAACATCAAATGTAAAAGGATATTCAAGCGACTGTTGTGTATACATACATATATGTGTATACAGACGTAAATAAAATATGTGTGCCGTATTTTGATGAGCGTTTTGCCGGCTGTAGTGCAGGCTAACCGACAGTCTTAGGGGGTTTTCTATTTTCTATCTCGTCTTCGTTGCTTCTGTCT
>JBAMBR010001579.1:0-10733 GCA_037044475.1 Zaprionus obscuricornis
AAATAAAAAATCAAAAAACTTAAAACTAAAAGAAAAAATAAAGAAATTAAAAAAAAAATTATAAAGAATTTCTGTAATATATTTCAAGTCTGGCAAAGTCTTGTAGACAAAAATAATAAAAGTATAAACAAACAAAAAAATTAATTAATAAATAAAGTGAAATATAAAATTAAAAAAAAAGTTGAAGAAAAATAAATAAAATATTAAAGTATTTATCTAATATTTATGTCATAAAAATAAAAAAAAATTAATACATAAAAATATAAAAAAGTAAAGGAAAAATAAATATTAAAAAATTCTAATGAATTTATGTAATATGTTTAAAGTCTAGCAAAGTCTTGTAGACAAGAATTATAAAAATATAAAAAAAAAAAAAACAAAACAAAATTAATAAAATTTAATAATAAATTAATAAATGAAAAGAAATAAAAAAAATCCAAAAAAAAGTAGAAGAAAAATTAGTAAATAAAAAAATACTAAAAAAAAATAGTAAAAAATAATAATAATAAATAGAATTTATGTAATATATTTTAAAATTATGTATGTAATATAAATAATAAAAATTACAAAACAAAATTATTATTATTTTTTACTATTTTTTTTTAGTATTTTTTTATTTACTAATTTTTCTTCTACTTTTTTTTGGATTTTTTTTATTTCTTTTCATTTATTAATTTATTATTAAATTTTATTAATTTTGTTTTGTTTTTTTTTTTTTTATATTTTTATAATTCTTGTCTACAAGACTTTGCTAGACTTTAAACATATTACATAAATTCATTAGAATTTTTTAATATTTATTTTTCCTTTACTTTTTTATATTTTTATGTATTAATTTTTTTTTATTTTTATGACATAAATATTAGATAAATACTTTAATATTTTATTTATTTTTCTTCAACTTTTTTTTTAATTTTATATTTCACTTTATTTATTAATTAATTTTTTTGTTTGTTTATACTTTTATTATTTTTGTCTACAAGACTTTGCCAGACTTGAAATATATTACAGAAATTCTTTATAATTTTTTTTTTAATTTCTTTATTTTTTCTTTTAGTTTTAAGTTTTTTGATTTTTTATTTCTCTTTATTTATTTATTAATTTTTTTTTTTTTTTATACATACTATTACTAGTTTTGTCTACAAGTCTTTGTCAGACTTTAAATATATTACATAAATTCTTTATTATTTTTTTTTATTTATATCTTTTTCTTCTACGTTTTTTTTTTGATTTTTTATTTCTTTTTATTTATTTAATAAATTTTTTATTTTTATATTTTTTATTATTCTTGTCTACAAGACTTTGAATATATTATAGAAATTCTTCAAAACTTTTTTTTTATTTCTTTATTTTTATTTTTTTATTTCTATTTCTTTATTTATTCATTTTGTATTTTTGTATACTTTTTATTATGCTTGTCTACAAAGCAATACGTACATGTTTCTGTGCCACACCTACTTCGTTCAGTTACGTATTGCTTTGGGCAATGCCCTCAAAAACTCATGTGCATACTTATAAGTTCTTTTGCTTGTTAAAGACTTTAAAACATATCTATCGCCATCTAGTTGTTCGATTATTTCGAACGGACCTTTAAATTTCATGAACGCATCTACCAAGACAATTACGTTTTCCTTTAGGTCATTCTTTCCACTCATCTTTCCTGTTGTCTATATGCACTATGTGCCACGTGATGTCGACCTTAAGAATCGAGTGTAATTCAGATTGAATTTTTCCAACTGGTTTCGTAGCTAATTTCCAACTAATGCAATTTTCAAGAAATTTACGAACGTACATTGACATATTTTCAAACCAATAAAATCCTTAGACTTTATCCAATGTTTTCTCCCAACTTAGATACATAATAGATTCGTAAACGTGTTTAATCACTGCCCATCTAAATGCCCTAGGTCTTACCATTTCGTTGTATCTTTCTATATAAAACTCCTTTCCTTAATTCATAGGTTTTAATAAATTCTTTGGCAATTCGTTATTTTTTAACTTAGCTAATATATCTGCTACCTCAGGATCACGTTGTTGTTCAGAAACCAACCAGTTGTCAGATACCTCGGTCAAATTAATGCGTTTTTCTGGAATTTTATTCTGATCATTATTTTTAACGGACACTGGATTCCGAGATAAACAATGCGCCATACGATCACCCTTCCTTTATTCTATGTCGAAGTCAAACGATTGTAAAAATGCCCACCACCGTTAAGTCTAGCTTTGTGCGACTAGCCTTTAAGGAATTACAATCTGTATATACGACAAATTTAGGTCCCTGCAAGTAGTGGCGGAAGTGTCTGATACCATTAACTACTGCTAGCGTTTCCAACTCGTACAATTGATATTTTGACTCAGCAGGGAATGTGCATTTACTATAATACTCTACCATTTTTTCATTAATTTTATGCAACAATATAGCACCATAGCCAATCGAACTTTCATCTGTGTGTAATTCTATTGCATGTTTCGGGTCGAATATAGTCAACACAAGTGCCTGCGTCAATATTGTTATAATTTTAGTTTTTATTTGCTCATGTTGCTGGTGCCAAATGAAATCAATATTTTTCTTTGACATGAGTTGATACAATGGCTTAAGCGTTTCCGAGAATTTTGGGATCGAACTGTCCAAAATATGGAGCCAATCTACGAATTGTCGCAATTGCGACACAGATTGCGGAGGCGGTAAATCTAACAATGCTTTTACTTTACGTGCGTTTGGCCTCATTTCTTTTTAAGAAAAGAGCGTTTAGTTATGTTAAATGAAAATCCCACTTTACTCAATGTTTCTCATACGATACGGAACTTTTCTAAAGCTTTTTCTTTAGTCTCGGCTATAACCAACACGTCATCAATATAGACGACAGCGCATGAGTGCGCTAGTGATCCCAATGCTCTTATTAAGGCCCACTGAAAAACAGAAGGTGCCTTTTTCAAGCCAAAAGGCATAGTCAATAACTATTACTGACCCCCTGGAGTCACAAATGCGGTTCGTTCAATTGAATTTTCGTGTACTGAAATTTGGTAGAAACCACTATCCATATCTAAACACGAGAAATATTTTGCACCGTGAAGCCGGGCAATCTGGTTTGCGATAAGAGGCAAAGGATACCTATCAGCAATGGTATTATCATTTAACATCCTATAGTCCACACAAAGACGATCAGTGCCATTTTTCTTTTTTACTAACATCTTTGGGCTGGCGAAGGGTGAGCAACTTGGACGGATAATATTTGCTTTTAACAACTCATCGATTTTACAACGCACCAGGTGTCTTTTGTGGATCTATTAACTTAATTTCCAACAGCCCTGTCGAGACTCGAGTTTTTGGTATTCAGCTAATAAGCCAATTAGAGTAGCATTTAAGGATATTTGTTAAGACAACTTTATCGGAGTCAACTAAATCTGTATCAGAACTTATAATATCCTCATAATCAGTTAAAGTCACCATATCTATCTTTTACGTTTTATAAATTTGAAATTCAGCGTCTATCATTACGCCAAAGCCTTGGCTAAGAATGTCTCGACCAACTAACACATCGTATTTCAAATACTTGTCTAACGTAACGTCCAACGTAGGTTTTGCATTTACTCTGGCCTGTCTGCAAACGTGCCCGAAATTCGGCATATTTTTACCCAACCTTTCCGCAGATTTGAACTTCTTGCGATCAGAGCCAGTTGGATCGTCTTCTATGCTATGCTTCATGAAGGAGTGTGCCTGAAACTGTTGTTGTAGCTCATTGCGAGTTTTTACATTGGTGGTAAAAATCCAGCGGGCCAACTTGCTGTCAACTTGAGCCATGTGAGCCAAAGTTACAGACACAGCTATTTCTTCTAACTCTTTGGCTTTCCATTTAGACATAAGCATCGTGACAATCCGGCTGCCGTATTCAGCAAAGCCTTCTTCTGGTTTCGGTGGACCATTTAATACATTGAGAACCATGCCAGCAGAAGTTTCAATTCCAATATAATTACCGGAACTGCGCCCAAGTGATGCCGGCAAGGCATATTTGTGAAAGCCACAGTAATGCGGTGCCTTTTAATGCCTCACTTAGTGCTATCACCAGATTGCTACCTTGGAGAACGTTATCAGCAAATATGAGGTCCACCGTGCTACACCAAGATGAGGGATCCACTCCAGCAACGTCAGGGCTAAATTTTGGTAGGGTAATGTATGACGCTTTACCACCGGGTTGAGGCGCCTTTGGAGTCTGCATGTTTTTAATTATTTCCATCAGGTACATGCGCGAGCAGAAAAGTGCGTTCTGGAAAGAACCGTTATCAACATCGTGTCGCCACTCAAAAATGTATTAGCATGCACAGTGGTCAACCATTCTATGCCACACATATACAGTGGGATAATTTACCATTCTACGACATATATTTATATGTATATAATGAAATAATTATATATATATTTATTTGTATGCATTCTTTTGCTTTAGTCAGAACGAAATAAATTATTATATAGACAAGTAACTGTGAGTGAAATCAATCATTTTACTCAAATCTTATACTACGAAATAAAAAGTAAAGTCAAACGAAATTTCACTATTCTACTAAAGTCGCACAGTATAAAGTTTTGTTTAAATACTTCTTGTCGGGGTGGGAACTTAATGGGTTCTGCTTTTGTATTATATTCCAATTCTGCCTTCTCGTATACCTTAGGCAGTGACACTTGAATCTCCGCCCTATACACTTGTTGTCGATCCGAAAGGGTTAATGGCGCGATGAAATAGTCATCCAGGGCTCTTAGTTTCCCTGACAGCAAGTTGTCACTACCGCTTCAAAGCATGTTTTGGCCAAACATCGAAAAATATGGGGACACTCCGGTGCTTGAGTAGACCGCGCTGCACAACGCAGATTCGACCACGGGAGTCTCTTGTGGGATAACGTCTGATCCAAAGTCAGGTGCGCCCGGATTGATACCAACACCGACTGGTTTACTCGTTCGGATGCGTTGGCTTCCGGCGTTGGCGTTCCTCTAGTGTTTTAAGTCGTAGTATTGCATCAGATCTCTAAATTCCTGGAAGGTGAATTGTTTTCTTGTTAGCGGTATGTATAACCTCCGGGGAAAAATGTCATCTCGCAAGATCCTTACTGTTGCTAGAGCCATTGCTTTTGGTATGCTCTGAGCCGTACCAACTTTTTCAGGTGATCCAATGCAATAAATATATATCAAGGTATTATTTTTGCATTAAACGGTCTGTGACCATGCCCATCAACGGCCTGGTTACTAGGGATGGGAAACTATCGATGGCACTATCGAGGTATCGCTTATTTACCTCTTTGTCACTATTGATGGTGCTGGGTAAATTTCACATCACTTACATTAGCGCAGAACACGAGGTTTGGTTGCAAGAATTTAAGAAAAAGAAGGCAAAAAATTAAATATTATTATTATTATTAGGTGGCACTACAACCCATTTCGAGTTTTGGCCGACCTCAGCGTCTCCCTCCAGGCGCCTCTGCTCTTCGCGCGCCTCCTCCAATTGGAAATACCCAGTAGATTGAGGTCCTGCTCTACTTGGTCCTTCCATCGAAATTTGGTCGTCCACTTCGTCGTCGCCCGTAGTCGACTCTCGCGTCGAATACCTTCTGAGCTGGAGATTCTTCATCCAAACGCACAACGTTGCCGAGCCAGCGCAGACGTTGTATCGTGATACGCCGGACCACGTTCACGTCGACGTACAACTCGTACAGCTCGTGGTTCATCCGAATGCGAAAGTCGTCCCCAATCCGAAAGGGACCGAAGATCTTGCGAAGAATTTTTCTCTCGAACACTCCAAGCGCTGCTGCATCTGTCATTGACACTACCCATGCTTCTGCGCCATATAAGAGCACGGGTAGGATGAGTGTCTTGTAAAGTGCTAAGTTTTGCTTGGCGAGAGAGGTCTCTATTACACATTTGCCTACTCAGACCAAAGTAGCACCTATTGGCAAGTGTGATTCTTTGCTTGATCTCCAGGCTGACGTCATTTTTGGTGTTAATGGCAGTGCCAAAGTACGTGAACTCCTTGACCACTTCGAACGTATAGCTGTCTGCTACCACATGGGAGTTGGGGTCCCGCCTCCCTGCTTGTCGACAGCATATACTTCGTCTTGCCCTCGTTTACCGCCAAACCCACTTTTGCTGACTCTTTTTCGATAGCGGAAAATGCAGCAGTGACATCACGCTTGCTGCGGCCAATGATGTCAATATCATCAGCGTAAGCAAGGAGCTAGACACTTTTATAAAAAATAGTGCCAGCTCGATGTACACCGGCTTTCCGCAGGACCCCTTCCATCACGAAGTTGAAGAGGTTGCACGACAGGGGGTCGCCTTGTCTGAAACCTCGAACGGTATTGGAAAGTTCGGAGAGGTTCGTTCCTACCTTGACAGAGCTGATGGTGCTGCTCAATGTCATCCTGCAAAGACGTATCAGCTTTGTAGGAATACCGAACTCAGACATGGTGGCATATAGGTGTTCCCTTGTCGGGCTATCGAATGCAGCTTTGTAATCGACAAAGAGATGATGTGTGTCAATTCCATTTTCGTGGGTTTTCTCCAGGATTTGGCGCAATGTGAAGATCTGGTCTATGGTGGATTTACCAGGTCTGAAGCCGCACTGATAAGGTCCGATCAGTGTGGTGGTATACGGCTTCAGTCGTTCACATATTACGCTCGATAGGACCTTATATGAGATGGCAATCAGGCTGATTCCCCATTAGTTGGCGCATATCGTCGGGTCGCCTTTCTTCAGCACAGGACAAAGGACGCTGAGATTCCAATCGTTGGGCATGCTTTCTTCTAGCCATATTTTGCAGAAGAGCTGATGCATGCACCTTATCAGCTCTTTGCCGCCGGCCTTAAACAACTCTGCAGGCAGACCATCAGCACCGGCTGCTTTGTTGTTTTTGAGTTGCATAATAACAACTCGGACCTCGTCATGGCTAGGTAGTGGTATATCCACATTGTCGTCGATTGGTGGTATCGGGCTGCTTCCTCCAATGGCGGGATTGGTGCCGTCATCGCCTGCTAGCAGCTTGGAGAAATGCGCCCTCCATAACATCAGAGTGCACTGCGTATCTGTAACCAGATTTCCATTTTCATCTCGACAGTTAGATGCTCCGGTCTTGAAACCTTGTGTCAGACGGTTGACTTTTGGTAAAATTTTCGAGCATCATTTCTGTCTTGCAACACCTCGAGTTCCTCGCACTCTCGCTTTTCTTGCTCCCGTTTTTTCCGTCTAAAAAGTCGCCTCTCTTCCTTCCTTTTCTCCCTGTAACGTTCACACGTAGCTCGCGTTGCGCCAGACTGCAGCGTCTTTCTGTAGGCGGGGTTTTTTGCCGCAGCTGCGACGCGACATTCCTCGTCATACCATTGGCTCCGTGTGGGTGGGCGCTTGAACCCAATGGCTGTTTCAGCAGCAGCTCGCATGGAGTGGGATATGTGCGCCCAGAGTCCGCCGGCGTCAACAGGGAGAGGGGTAGGTTGGTGGAGCAGTTCCGAGAGGTGAGTGGAGTAGGTTGTTGCTGTCCGTTGTGATCGCAGCCTAGTGACGTCAAGCTTTCGTTGCGTGATGGGGCGTACATTTTCCGCTCGGCATAGCCGCATGCGTATCTTGGCTGCGACAAGATAGTGGTCCGAGTCTATGTTGACTCCACGAAACGTACGCACGTCCATCACGCTTGAGGCATGCCTTCCGTCTATCACAACGTGATCAATCGGGTTGCGCGTTTTTTGATCAGGGAACAGCCATGTGGCCTTGTGGATGTCGAGGTGCCGAAATCTGGTGCTACTCACTACCATGTTTCGCGCCGCGGCGAAGTCAATCAGCCTGAAACCGTTGTTCGAGGTGGTCTCATGGAGGCTGAACTGACCGACGGTGCGGTCAAAGATGCGTTCGCGCCCAACCTTTGCGTTGAAGTCCCCGAGGATGATCTTCATGTCGTGGTTTGTGCAGCGGTCGCATGTGCCCTCGAGTCTCGCGTAGAATGCACCCTTAACAGCATCGTCCTTGTCCTTCGTCGGGGCGTGCGCGAGTTACCAGTTGAACGTGGTCAAGGGGTGGGAGACAGCGAACCTTCGGCCTCTTCTAGTTCTTTCTATGCCTTTCTATGCAGCGCCTCCAGTAAGAGCAAAAATACGTGTTTTTAGTTCAATGGTATGACGAAAAGCGACGGTTGTACTGGTGGTACTGACGACGCGTAGATTGGTAGGTGGTGTTTTGGTTGTAAATGGCCGATGTTTTGTGTACGTCGCCGAGCAGGGTGTATAGGGTCTAGGCATGTCGAGTGATGTTCGTTGCGCTGCTGTTGGGTATTTCATTGCTGGCAACAGTGGCAGCTGGTGGAACTGCTGCTATTATTGCTATTGTTGTTCTTGTTGTTACTGCTGTTGTTGTTGCTGTTGCTGCTGTTGTTGCTGATGTTAATGCCGCTACTACAACTCTGACTGCAACTTACTGCAGCAACTGTTGCTGTTGTTGATACTTTTGATACTGTTGCTACCGCTGCACCAACAACTGCAACTGCTGCGGCGGCCAACAGCAGAGCACGTTCACGTGATGGTTCAAAAATTGAATGCTTCAATAATATCTCTTGAAGCTGGCGTCGTTGACGTTGCGCACTGTACGGATTGACCAAGTTGAAATTACCGTAATATATGGCCAAATAGCGTGCACGACTCAATATAACCAATCATACGAAGCAGTCGGACATCGGCGCTTAATGAAGCTGCTTTTGCCGTATGTTGCTGTTGCTGATGTTGTTGTTGCCTTCGAGCGTCACACAACAGCGCTGCATTTTCGCCAAAACTGATGCTACTGCTGCTTCTTCCACTTGCTCTCGATGGGAAACGCGACCTGTGTGCAGTTGTACACTCGACGTCAATGTCGACGTCAAAGTCAATGTCGACGTCAAAGTCAACGTCTCTGTCAAAGTATATATCAGCGTCGGTATAAGTATATATGGCCGATGAGTAGTGTAACAAGGTAATGCTAAAATAATATACATAATTGATTTAAACAATAGTGATAATGGTAGTAATAATGAACATAAGGCCTTTTAAGGTATAAGTTATTTAAGTTTGTGTTTTAATAAGGTTTGATGGAGTGATACATTGACTGTTCAATTTGACATTGTTCATACGCTTGTTCGATAGTGGTTGGGGCTTTTTGTCTAATGAGGGTTTTCAGTGGCTCCCTCAATCCGGTTATAAAAGTGTTCAAGCAGACCTCATTATATACAGCTTTCTTGGCTTTTACAACAGAGGTCTCCTGTTCGCTATTTCTTAAAACTGAATAGAGTTGGCTCTTAATTTTCGATATGCCAAAGAAAAGTTGTCCCAGAGGTTGATTGTCTGAGAATGCACCGAGTTCGCTCAGGAGACTAGCTTTACTCTTCTTGCTTGAATAAAGACGAATGAGGTTAGCCTTGATATCATTCCAATTCAATGGAGTACTAGCCAACTCTAAAGCTTCGTCAGCCCTAGCTATTATCTTGTTCCTTATGGCTCTTAGGGTGAGCAAGCCATACGGTGTTTGGTCAGCACCTCGAATGATCATAAGGATTTCTTCGACACTTGTAATGAACCTATCTAATTGTCTAGGAGTGCCGTCGAAGGTGGGCAAATGTTCTACAAAGATCATAATGTCTTTGGGCTTAAATGTGGATGGTAAGGGTGTGTTAGGGGTGTTAACAGTCGGGGTCAATGAGACAGGGTTTGAGTCGTGTCCTGAGTCCATTATAGGTTGTTGTTCGGAAGATGGTTCGAGTTGTTCTCTAATTACCGGAAGGGTATTTGGGTGTCTACTTGAGCGAGTTACTCTAGAAGTTGTTGCTGGAACCCTCAAAACAGAGCGCGATGTCTTCTTAATATTGTCAGCCAATTTTTTTTGACATTAAGTGACTTTACTTTTATCTTACAAGGTAAAGAAGTTATGGATATGCCTATGTGCCTATGTTATATGTTAGGTGGTAAATTATTCTATATGTTTAGTAGAAATACGTATTTGTGTTGATAGCGTTTGTGTGTGTGTGATGTTGTTTTCTATTTTCTGCAATATAAAGTGTTTTATTATTTAATTATTATATAAGATTTCCAAAATTGTAATGAAGAAATGAATAGTATATGTATGAATATGGCCAATCTCGAGTTCGGGTATCAACATGTGTGTGCAATAATAATTTGAAATGGGTGTATGCATGTAGTATAAGCAGTGTGGTAAAGGTGGGTAACCTTTTATGTTTACATAAACTGTGACTGCAGCGAAATATATTGCAGATTGTTTTTTTTTTTTGTGACACAGCGACTATCAGTGTTTGATTTTTGTTTCACTGTGTTATTTATTTCAGATTTAGTTAAATTAGTTAACAATATGTACGCAGGAATGGTTAGCAGTGTTTAATTTTAAGTCGTTTTTCTGAGGGTGAGTATATGTTTCTCTAGCGGGGTGCTCTATTATTTTGTATTGCGACAATGGTTAACAGCGATTGTTTCCATGTCGCTTTTGTATGTACATATACACATACACATGCACATACGTTGTTCTTTAGTGTAGTATAGTTTGATGTACATACTTGTATGTTTCGTTAAAAAAAAATTTTTTTTTTTTTTTTTTTTTTGTATTGCAACAATGGTTAACAGCGATTGTTTCCATGTCGCTTACGTATGTACGAATACACATGTACATACTTTGGTGTAGTATAATTTGATATACATACTTATATGTTTCGTTAAATTTTTTTTT